>JAFFST010052455.1:359632-389632 GCA_022414735.1 Noturus placidus
CCTCCTCCACCACCTCCTCCTCCTCCTCCAGCAGCACAAGCAGCGGTGTAGTAAAAACATCGCGTGAACGGAGTCCAGATGCGACCGCACGCGCCAGAGCTTATTGCACCCGTTATCGCCGATGTGAATCAGCACGCGCGCCTTACACGCGCCACGGTAGTCAAATCGGCTCGTCTGTGATCAAGCACCACGGACTTCAAGACTCATCCCGTACAGCGTCGACCCGCGCTCATGGCGGAGTTCACAGAGAAACCAGGAAGCGCGGACACGCAGCGCGAGCTCTCGGGCTCGGTATCGAACGGCGATTGTGGACTTGCACCAGAGCTGGCTGGATCAACCGGACCGGATCACGCATCAGACGGCAAACCTGGACTACCCCGAAAGGCCAGCATCATCAAGGTGGGTACAATCACCGTGCCATTTAGCTTTTATTCTCTAAATCATTGTGATTATTATTATTATTATTATTATTATTATTATTATTGCTCTCATGCACAACCTTCTGATGAATGGCTCAGGGAGCAACACAAGAGCGTGTGAATGAGTTCTACAACAGCCCGTTTGTTCTCCATGACATAACGTGTTCTCCATGTCTGAGGATACCATGCAGAAAGACTGACTGATGAAAGGTCTGTGGTTACGTGAAACGTGCCGTGCCGCTGGAGGAAATGAATCAACGACCGTGGCGTGACGAGTTACTCTAAAGTTTGTAGTTTTCCTATAACTGCAACACATCTTAAACGGCAGCGACTCGCAGTTTGTGCATTTTATCCGTTTATAGTGACGTTTATCGTTATCGGCCACGGCTGTAAACAGTCGTTTCCTCACCAGCATCTTGTTCTTTCTTCTCTCTCTCTCTCTCTCTCTCTCTCTCTCTCTCTCTCTCGGGGGAAAAAAAAACAACAAGTCAAAACACACGAAGGAGAAACCTGGTCCTAACGACATGAAGACTTTCCCACGGAGGCGGAAAACTTGCTGACTGTTAGCAAATACGCCGAGGCTGGAAACTGCTTCCGTACGAGTCACCGTGTACAAGCTGTTACTATAGAAACACTACCGTGTGAGAATTAAAGCGAGCAATTAAGAATTCGTTCTGTCTGTTTTTACGCTTTCGCCACGCTGGCGCAACCGTGTTTGTAGCGATCGCTTCGTTCCGTCGGCCGCTTTTAGACGCCGCAGTGTCGTAGCAGTCGCTGCCGGAAATTTTTACAACAGCGCTAAACTGAAGGCGGCAGCTCGTAGATTGTAAGCATCAAGAATCGAGAATTATTTAACATGAGGTTTTTGTAGATGTAGCCCTCTAGCTGCAGTGACACCTAGTGGCGCTACAAATACACTGCCTTACATACCGGTAGATCTTATGTTTCGTAATACGCAACTGGGCATGAATAACCACATCCCATCTTGCGGCGTTATTCCCGAAGGAGAAGTTCATTCCAGAATCGCTCCTGTTTCCGGACATTTCTCCTGATCTTCTCAGATCTTCTCGGAACAATTAGGATTGCGACGTTAGACTTTTCTGTTCGGTTAATATTTGCGAATCACTCGTCTATTCATTCGTCTTCTGGAAGCGATCTCTCCTGGTTAGAGTCACGTTGGATCTGGAGTCTATCCCGGGAAGCGTAGCGAAGTGAAGCGGGAACACACCATGGATGGGACACACACACTCACACACTTAGTAGCAAGTAAGCAGTCAGTCCACCTACTTGCATGTATTTTGGGCTTTTTGTGCGAGGAACCCGGAGGAAACCCACCAGAGGAGAAGACCAGACTGCAATATCCGTCATCTGCTTGAGCGCAGCATAAGCTTTTTAAAAGGAACCCATATCAGTCGGGTACTAATCACAATACGGTGCTTTGTTTCACATCAGCAATCGCAAATTAACGTGTTTTCCGTCGGAACCCTTCCATCACTCTCAGTCTTAAATGCTTAGTGTCTTTTTCAGAATATTCACAGCGATAAAATATCACATTCTGCACAAATCCAGTCCACGCGCCGGTGTGACCAGACCCGGCAAGTTAACACGTTTACGAGTCAGCGCGCCGGTTTTTACGATCTACGATCATTAACGATGATGATGATGATGATGATGCGGTAGATTTAACAAGAAGTGCAGTATATAAACGAACTCGCCTCGGACTCGAAGGTTTCTGCAGTTTAACCCTTTTCTGTACAGCGTACACACTGTAGACTGTTCGTTTAAGACTGTAGAGCTGCTTGGAACTCGAGTATTTATTTATTTATTTATTTCATTGCTCCGTTAAGTGTTGCTCCCAATCCAATACTTCAGACAGTGACGGATGGATAGACGCAAAAAGCAATCAAGTGTGTAAAGAAAAAAAGAATTCAGGCAAACTAATCACAATAGGAAATAAGACTGCATCAGAGCCAGGCTGCACGATTACTAGGCTTTATTTGTTAAAATATACTTTTAAGTTCAGATATCGTATAAGTCGTATCGCTTTAGACTTAAAAATATTAGTTAATGTCTGGCACCCTGTCCACGGTGTACCCCGTCTTGTGCCCAATGCCTCCTGGGATAGACTCCAGGTTCCCCATGACCCTGAAAAGGAGTAAGCGGTTGAAGATGGATGGATGGATGGATGGATATTAGTTAATGTAACGTAAGTGACGTTTTTACGGCATTATTTTTTTTTACGTCACGCCGTTTATTAATGCGGTTATTATAATGACGCCAGCTCAAAATTTCGATTCTTAGTTTTCGCATCATTTATATGTGAAAGAGTTATTGCTCATGTAAACAAGAAGGAATTATTCTCTGTTATGTCAGTCGGATCTGTCAGTCAGGACGTGACGGAGCGTTAAACCTTGCGGCTCTGCGGCACGTCAGGGGAACGCTGCCGACCCCCCGGAGAAATCGTCAGCTGGAGCGGAGAAAAATACGCCGAACGCAAGATTTTGAGTGGCGTCCGCTATGCAGGGAGGAACCGTGCAGGTCAACGCAGGCCATGTGCAGAATGCCGCGAGGAAGTGGTGAAACAATGAAGACAGGAAATGCAGAAAGACAGGAAAATGACATGAACGTGTCTGAACGTGAGCGTGTCAAATGTGTGAGGTAGCGTGTAGTGAAACGAGGTAGGGGTTTTCTTTTGTTTGTTTTAAACGCCACTTCTCTTCATTACCGCCTTGGATGAGTCTCTACTCAGCCGCGAGATTGCTTGCCACACACAACACCTTAACTGTCACGTTCACATTTTTGCTCCTCAGCGAAAAGTTCGTGCCAACGCTGATGCGTCGCGTTTCATGAGTGCCACCGCGTACATCATCGAGACCCTTTTTCTGCAGTACGAGTTGAGGGAGCAAACGTTGCTTTACTCATATAAATGACCTCGAAATGGCACCGTGACCGACTTCAGTACGGTTCACATGTTGCATTCGGGTCCGGTGCATACAGGAAAACAACAAGGACTTGGTATACTTTGTTGGTGTTTTACACCAAAGCCACAATTGATCAAAACATGTTAGCATTATTGTGAAAGCCTGCGTTGTAAAATAGGGAATAAAACACGTCAGGGCTGTGCTGTTCTAGGAGGCTAATCAACGATGTGGCTGAACGCGAAGTTACTCTTAATACTTTATGACGTAAGCCAAGTGAGAAAAGAAGATTCCCAGAAGATTGGAGGTCATTATAACACCGAAGACGGACTCAGTCTGGATCGCGATGTTTAAAAAGCACACACATGGGCATAATGTCCAGAGGTTTATGTGATGTATCAACATCACTACACTATAATAAAGCCTAACAGGCCGTGACACGATTCCCAACAGCACGATCACGTATAAGATTACTGCAGTAGTATGAAATAGGAGGAGATGGTCTGCACTTATATAGTGCTTTTTTAACCTTAGTGGTTCCAAAGCGCTTTACACTGGTTCTCATTCACACACACTCACACACCAATGGTAGCAGAGCTGCCATGCAAGGTGCTAACTTGCCATCGGGAGCAACTTGGGGTTCAGTGTCTTGCCCGAGGACACTTCGGCATGTGGAGTCACGTGGGCCGGGAATCGAACCGCCAACCCTACGGTTAGCGGACGACAAGCTCTACCACCTGATCCACAGCCGCCATGGAGCGATGAAAAGGTTGAACGAGGTTGAATTCATGCATCTCATTAGTGCGTTATTTTTGCATAACAGCACCGTTGTACACCGTTTCGATAGGTTAATATTAACACGCTCATTTTAGTACCATTGTTTCCGTAGTAACAGCTCAGAATTGTTGGCAGATTGCTGTTGTACAAGCGGAATAACGCTCTCCAGACCGTGCTGTTGTGTGAAAATGATCCATTTGATA
This sequence comes from Noturus placidus, assembly GCA_022414735.1. Classification (NCBI taxonomy): domain Eukaryota; kingdom Metazoa; phylum Chordata; class Actinopteri; order Siluriformes; family Ictaluridae; genus Noturus; species Noturus placidus. The sequence goes on from JAFFST010052455.1 coordinate 363,950, forward strand.
TTCTTTATTTAAAGAACACTCCGTGTCAGTTCCAGTCCTGGCCTTGACCTTTTTTTTTTTTTTTTTAAATCTGTAAAATGATTATTATGTGATTATTATTATAGTATGTGCAGAAAACCATTAAACTATTGTTTGAAAAAAATTATTAATGGACTAGAATAAGCCGAACATGGTTTACAAAAAGGAAGTAGACAAGAAGTGTAACGTCATACCCGTCGTGTTCGTTTAATATGTGTCGCGTAGATCTTTCCGAGAGAATTAAATGAAGCGACGAGGTAACGTGACTAAAATGACAACAGGACTGAGATGAAATTTTCCTTTCAGTTTTTCACAGATGCGGTACAGACAAAGAAAGTCTGACTCGTGTACACCAGGAAGAGGAAATGCTTTCGCAGTGCCCGATGCACTGTAGTAACACTACTTTGTGTTCTTGGTAGAGATGCACAGGGTTTCCTGTGGAAAGTGTTTGTGTGAACAACTGAAATGTCACACGAGGAGAAGTAATGGGACAGAAACATGTGTTTTCCTTCGCAATGGACACACTGTATAATTAGGATATTAATATATATTACATTTTAACAACAGATCAACAAGTCTACAGGCTTCCTGTTCAACATGTATTGCATATATATATATATATATATATATATATATATATATATATATATATATATATATATAATATACTTTTTTTGCCTCACAAAGCTTTTGAAATGTGATGCCTTTCATCTGTCATGCCATAGCACATATTTAAGTAAAAATCCCCTGAGAGAAAATAACCACACTGTTTGTGGCATGATTAATTGAATCAGTATGTATATTTCTAACTGTAGAATGAGGGGCTGAAGCTCCTCCCACTCTTGAGGGTGAAGCATTGTGACTTAATTATTTGTGAATGTGACAGTAATGATGCGATTGAGTAAAGCCGCAGAGCCATGATGTCTTCTTGGCTCGTATCTGCTGCTGCTGCACGTTGAAATTCTGCCAGTGCTCAGACAGATGTGGTGTATCATTATCGTTCGTGTCTTGTAAAGTCCTGGAAAGATTGAGCTGATCTTTCCCGTCAGTAGAAGGGGCTGTCTTTGATGAAAAGGTGCATTTATTTGTTTTAGTGCTTTGCTTTAATGGCTAGGTTCAGAGTTTCTAACCTGGCTCACTCACTCACTGATCTACTCACTCACTCACAGACTCACTCACTCACTCATTGACTGAAATACTTACTGACTTTCTCAGTCACTCACAGACTCACTGACTCACTCACTGATATACTCACTGACTCACTCACTGATATGCTCACTGACTCACTCACTCACTCACTCACTCATTGACTGATATACTTACTGACCTGCTCACTCACTCACTCGCCGATATACTCACTGACTCACTCACTGACTTACTCACAGACTCACTCACTCATTGACTGATCTACTTACTGAGCTGCTCACTCACTCAGTCGCCGATATACTCACTGACTCACTCACAGACTGACTCACTCACTCACTCATTGACTGAAATACTTACTGACTTTCTCACTCAATCACAGACTCACTGACTCACTCACTGATATACTCACTGACTCACTCACTGATATGCTCACTGACTCACTCACTCACTCACTCACTCATTGACTGATATACTTACTGACCTACTCACTCACTCACTCGCCGATATACTCACTGACTCACTCACTTACTTACTCAGACTTACTCACAGACTCACTCACTCACTCATTGACTGATATACTTACTGACCTGCTCACTCACTCACTCACTGACTTACTCACTCAGTGATATACTCACTGACGTACTCACTCACTCACTGACTTGCTCACTCACTCACTGACTTGCTCACTCACTCACTGACTAGCTCACTTACTGATTCACTCATTGACTTGCTCACTTACTGATATACTTACTGACCTGCTCACTCACTCACTTGCTGATATACTCACTGACTCACTCACTGACTTACTCACTCACAGACTCACTCACTCACTCATTGACTGATATACTTACTGATCTGCTCACTCACTCACTTGCTGATATACTCACTGACTCACTCACTGACTTACTCACAGACTCACTCACTCACACACTCCTTGACTGATATACTTACAGAGCCACTCACTCACTTACTGAATTACTCACTCACTCACTCATTGACTGATATACTTACTGACCTGCTCACTCACTCACTCACTTACAGACTCACTCACTCACTGAATTACTCCCTCACACACTCAAGGATTCACTCACTGGCTCGCTCACTCATGCACTTAAATGGTAACGCTGTATTCAACTATAATATGTTAATGGTAGCTTAAGTGAAAGACGGTATTTAGCTTAAAAGCTGTTCTTAAGAGGAATTCGGTTCGCAAACCTTTCTGCTGCCTGTACCTTACTAATGCAACAGATAATTCATTTAATCAGGTCAAAGGTCAGATTACTTCAGTTTAGTGATGTTAACACGGGTTAACAATGGTTATCATTCGCAACACTGTATACATAAAAAATGATCAGTGTCTTACAATGAACCAGTCTCAGGTTTAAAAGATGGTTTCTTCCGAGGGAACGTTTGCAAATAAAAACAGGCCACGGTACTTGGACGTTCGGATCCCGCCGCAGCTCCAGGTCTCAGCATCAGAGCGATTTATCTTGATGTCTGCCTTTTTGAACTTTCTATGCAGATCTGCCTTGAAGGGCAATTTCAGCAAATGGAGCAGATTGATGCATGTCTTTCTTTTGCTTTTCACCACGTGTGGAGCCACAGAGGCTACCGTTAACCCAGCACCACATCACGATTATAGATTCACTCAGTGACGGCCCAGAGAGAGAACTAGGACACTGATTTGCATAAAGTCTTCCGATCGGGGAAATGCCTCACCTCGGTGGTCTGCATCAGCAGAGTTATAGCCTTTCCAAGGCCAAATGTCTGATAGTCTCACCATAACGTTCCACCATTGTGTAACTATTATTGGATAAAAAGTATGAAGTGTTATTATTTAACAAAGAAACCCATTTAAATCGTTAGCATGTTGCTGTGGTGTCAAAACTTCAGGATGTGCTGCTATTGGAAACGACTTCATGGTGGCAGCATCGTTATTTATATCTGTATAGATCATTATTAAAGCTATTTTAGATTGCTTTATCCTAGTAAACCTCCATCTTGATACATCACCGAGTTGGCATTTTGCTCGCAAAATGGCTTTCAGGAATTTACACTTTGTGTCTCTTCAGTCATTAAAATGGAACGATCGTCAGAAAGGAACCACAGGCCTGACCTTATCGCGAAGTTCGGGGAGCCAAGCCGCAGAGCGAGTTAGAGTTCCTAATTAGAGGCGCGGACACGGTCGAACGAGTCGCCTGTCTGGCGGGTCAGAAAGCGTACTCGGAGAGAAGACGTGGTCAGGCTGTTTCACAGACACGTCTTCTTAACACCTTTCAGACCTGTGGTGTATCTTTAGATTAGCCTAGAGGCAAGTCGTGGCTACTTGAAGATGGATTTAATTGGAAAGTAGAACGCATTTTATCTGACATGCAAATGTTTTTGGTGGTTTTTTTTCTTCCACCACTGCATTTAGTTTCTTATCACTAATTAGACAAGATTTCGATCCGGTTAGATATGTTTATCAGGCACAAAGGAAGTAAGGTAAAAACAGGAGTTCCTGTTTATACCAATGCATCATCCAAATTTCTCAGCGTGTTTCCTAACACTACTAACCAGATATTTGAGGGGGTTTCTTGAGCAGTGACTATGTCGTAATCTTGCAACCCATGTTTGTAATTGCTGTGAGTTGATTTGCAGGCTGTTTTTTTTTATTTACTTTTATTTTTTACAGTAAGTCTGCACTGCAAAAACACAGCTTTAGGCTTAAATTGTCTTGGCACGGACATGGTTTGTGATACAGTTAAAGTACCCCTGCACTCACAACCGTAATTACTAAACGCTTTTCTCTGATTACATTGATTGCTATTTGGGTCATATTTGTTTCCACAGGGTTCTTTTTTATTATTATAACTAATGTTTTTTTTCCACAGAACCAGCAGAACGGGCGATTATTCTGCTAAGCAGTTGTAAGGTTCATGCAAGGATGATATGTAGTCAGTCTTGTCAGTCAGTCCGTTGAGGGAGTCTCAGCAATGGCAAATTAATCTCCAGATTCAAAACCATCCATGGAAGTGCGTCGCATGCTGACCAAGAGAAAATATTCAGCGAAATAAATCATGATCACAGATTTGATTCTTTCATTTAAACCTTAGTGGAGCATGACTTTTGGAAGAAAAATAAACAACAACTTTGTTTGTCATTCTTATTATAGCAATTTTTTCAACATCCTGACGTTAGTACAGTAGTCATGCGATATGAGCAAGTAAAGACTTTATATCTGTTTATTTTTACATTCAGCGATGGCACTGATCTAACACTCAGGATCGGTATCTGGCCGAAAACCAATCAATACTGGGCAAGAACACCACTTTACTCTCAGAACATCCTAGGTTCTTCATGGCATGGATTCCATCACGGTTTGAGATTCTGCCCCACGAATCTCCTGTTCTACCACATTACAAAGGTGCTCAATTAAATTCATAATTATCTGGTGAATAAGGAAGCTGCTGAACTTAATAACACTGAACTTCTTGTCACGATCATGCATCCAGTTTGAGATGACTTATAAATAGGCTGTGGCATTCAAAATGACTCTTGATTAGTGTTAATAGGCCTAATGTGTGCCAAGAAAACATTCCTAGCACCATAAGATCACCACCAGCAGCAGCCTGAACTGTTGACAGGTAGGTTGGGTCCATGGATCCATGCTGATCATGCTTCGTTGTGACAATCAGACTAGGCGATTTTTCTTGACTCGCCAGCTGTCTAGTTTTTCCTGCTGTTGCTTTAGATTCCTGTTCTTGGCTGAGAAGAGTGATGTAGTCTTTCACTGTTGTATCCCATCCACCTCAAGGTTCGACATGCCGTGCTTCCTGAAATGCATTTCTGCTCACCACGACTGTATGGAGTCGTTATTCGAACCAGTTTTTCTAGTAAAGTGGCGGGTGTATAAAGTGTATGTCTTAATATATTGCAGGTTCTCTCTTCTGAATATATTGAGTACGAACTTTTGCTAAACATTTCAGAAAGGTCAAGGCTTTATATCTTACGAGTATTTGACGGTGCGACACAAGGCTTAAGCCTGATTCTGGCCATTTTCATGATTGAATTTGTCTCTGTAAGGGAAAACAGTTAATCCTTCCTACTCATTGGTGATTACCAAATGTACATCTTAGAGGAGGCGCACGGTGGCTTAGTGGTTAGCACGTCCGCCTCACACCTCCGGGGTTCGAGTCCCGCCAGGGCCGTGTGTGTGGAGTTTGCATGTTCTCCCCGTGTGTCGGGGGTTTCCTCCAGGTGCTCCGGTTTCCTCCCCAGTCCAAAGACATGCATGGTAGTCTGATGGGCGTGTCTAAAGTGTCCGTAGTGTATGATTGTGTGTGTGAGTGGTATGTGATTGTGCCCTGTGATGGACTGGCACTTTGTCCAGGGTGTACCCCGCCTTGTGCCCGATGCTCCCTGGGATAGGCTCCAGGTTCCCCGTGACCCTGAAAAGGAGTAAGCGGTTGAAGATGGATGGATGGATGGACATCTTAGAGGAAGTGATGTGTACAGTATATTTCTCACGGATCTTTTCCACACAGTTTCATCCAGTAGCCTGAACGCCACATGTGCCAGAGATGCCTGCGATTTTAATTGGCCTGTTTGCCCCTACAGCCCAGTAGCAACCGATTTCTTCTAGTTTTTGAGCCCACAATTGTGAGCGCCATCGTAATAACCTAGCCACATTTTGGAAGTCTTGTCAGCGTGTCATGATGGTAATTTAATTTCTTGTGCTGCCGCTTAGCAGACGCAACCCTGTGATTAAACCGGCTTAAACGGCTGTCAGATAAAACCGAACCCATAGTAGGAACGATCCTTTCTTTCCTGTTATAAATAATATAAACTGGTGAAATCCAAAACATCACTTTCCATTTGCTGTTTTTTGTTAGATGGAAGGCATTTAAGATATAAAAGTAGAGTAATTTGGGGAAATTGTGTACCGTGGTCATGCAGACACAGTGTCCCCTTGTGTTCAGCTTCCTGTACCGGGTAAACACGACGGTGAAATTTTAGTTAGCTGATTTGATGCAGGAAGGCAAAGTGACATTAAGACGTCATGTTCAGTTCATTTTTAACTCAAGATTTTCCTGTTTGCCCAGTCGTAATCAACCTAATTTGACCTCATCGTATTTTTTCCCTGGGTACCACCCAGGAAGTTTTACCGCCTTTCCATTTAGCTGTAGAGTATAGTCTGCGTGAGGAAGCGAGAGACTGATTACATCTGATTAAATCTTTGGACTACACGTTATTTAATTTCATTATGATCTCATGGCCCCAGGATCTCGGGCTTAATGAAAACCTGCGATGTTCAGGTCTATCTGAGATTGAATTTTCAGCCTTGACTCACTCACCATTAGTAATAAACTCACCCATGTGGTGATTCACCCATGCAGGTGAATCTTTTTATCGCTGGAGAGACCATTTCTCAATACCCTAAGGATAACTACACATGATAATGTTCTGAAAGAGATACTTTCGTGTACAAGTTTATTTAAGATGTCCAGATAAACATCTAGCAGGGTTTTTTTTTTTTTTTTCATATCAAAGCATTGTGATGTAAAATTTAATACTGGTACATCATAATTAAAACAACACTAAAAATGAACCGTATGTATTTACTTGAAGTGTAAATCCACAATGTTTTCTACTGTAATGTGTTACGTTACGCAGCATGAGCAGCAGTTTGGAAAGATATGCTTGGCTGCCGTTACGTGTCTTGGAGGACGCTCGTGTTAGTTTTCACCCTCTCCAAGTCTGGAGCTGTCGCTTGATGGTGGGTGGGAATTTGCCGAGACTAAATCAGGGAGAAAATGGTAGGAAGAAAAACCCCCACACACTTTCATATCTGATGAATGAACAAATAGTCGAAACAGTTCCCTGAAAAACAACAGGTGTTTTTTTGCATTAATCATTAATGATGTGGGAATTCATTGAATCGGCACACACTCCAAAGGTGATGCATTTGCAATGCTTCTGGAGTGCAGGAAAGCTTATGCAAGCTGTGGTGTTAAATTTCCAGTTAATACAGGCGGGAGAGCGAAGCTGCCATGCTTTGTGCTGTACCAGTCCTAGTAATGGGAGGATTTAACGAGCTATTTCTGACCAGAGAAGGACCCTATTGTGAAGAGATACTAGTGCACTTTAGGCGGATTACGAGCCTCTAGAGAAAGCCCTTCGGCTCAGGTGATTTGAGCCGGGCCCGTGGTGCGTTCAAGGCAGCCGGACATGTTCATCAGTAACCAGGTTAACCTTCCTCTTGGGGGCGAGTAAATTGTTTAGCAGCTAACACTTAATGTTCAGCACTACAGTCCATATGGGGTCTCTGAAGCTGCTGTTTACAAAAACATAACCCGAGGGATTTTTAAGGCGCACTAACGCGCCCAGTACTTATGTTCCGTTTATGTTTTATCGATTCCCTTTCAAAAAGAATCCGGTAAAGTAAGGACGCACAATGTCCTGCTTTAATTGCTGGCTTTATTTCGTAAGTCCGCATTCTAGACACACATTCGATGCACTTTAGTGTGATTACCACTGCCCAGCAGACATTAGAGGCACATAGATGCAAGTCCCATGTGAATAGCTCAATGGACTGTGCAGCGAGCCAGAAAAAGCCTCTCAATCCATTAGGGGATTTAGAAATAGTCGCTCATCAGGGAAACGCAGGGTTTTCAGTGCCTTTTCGGTTTCTGTGTTTGGCTCTTGATGGGTTTTGATGACACAATGCCCCCAGCTCTGTGCGCTACATTAAACCAAATCCGTTCAGTATGGGTTCTTGTTTTCTGTGCGAAATTCAACTCGGCTTTTGTTTGTAAAACCTTTTTGTCTAGGACAAACCGCACCGTTATAAGTGTTATATTATACCGTCACATTAAAACACAGCATGTTTCTCAACCCAACGACTGCAGTATTTATGTTGAAGAACCGACCTCACATCCAGGACTTCTGTCATTGTCAGCATGCGTTATCACTTCCTATTATGCTGTCCATGTGACATTTGAATTTACATGCTGTTGTCACACCATGATCTCACCATGATCTTGACTCGAGCTTCCTTCCCAGCTGAAGAGAAGCAGCATGGCATGATGCTGCCACCAGCATGCTCCACTGTGGATATGGTATGGCTGTTGATTTTGCACAAAACAAATCTTTTAGAAGTTTCCCCACGGAGTGACCAGGACCTGTCTGCAACTCCTTTATTGTTGCCGTAGGCTTCCTGGCAATCTTGCTGATGAGCATTCTTCTTGTCCCTTTGTCACTTTTGGACATACGTGCCGTTCTTAATGACGTCAATGTGATGCCCCATTTTCGCCACTTTGATGATGGCCTTCATGGTGTACCATGGTACATTTTTAATGTTTTGAAAATTCATTTAACCCTAACCCTCTCCTGTTCGAAATCCTTCAGTAATGAGATCTCGTACATGCTTTGTAAAGCTCTTTCGGATGTAAAGTCTCCACCCCAACCACTAGTCACCACTGTTCTATTTTTGTGAAAGAAACAACCGCACTGGGTCTCACATCCAGGACTTGCTTCAATGTCAGCATGTGTAATCACTTCCTGTTGTGCCATCCATGTGACATTTGTTTACACGTTGTTGTTTACCTCTCACCATGACCCTAATCTAAAATATATTAATATTGTACGTGTAGAATTTAGGACACTAAACCTGAACGGTATCACAATGCTTACCACTCGATTGTTTCATATGGAATAAAACACTCAAGGACGTTCTGTTATAGGTAAATAATCAAGCTTACAACGCTGAAACTGGAGACTCCTTCCAAAAATGTATCTCCATCACTGTACGCTTCATATTAATCTCACACAATTCTTTTTAAAATAACATCACAGTTTATTTCTTGCCAGAGTTCAATTATAAGGAGCGTTAGTATTAACTCCTTACCCTTTTATATATAGAACTCATATTTTGTCTATATATCGTTTGGTTGTATATTTTTTCCTTTGAGTGGTATTTAATTGGAAATTTGGAAAATCCACGATATTCTTCTGAGCGTGTTGCTAAACAATCGAACATCTAAAAGCAGCGCTTACGTAAACGCACAGAAATAGACTATTTATTAATAAAGAAATTGCTGTGCGAACCTCAGGGTGGTTTCACAGTATTGTTTTTTTTTCAAGTCCTAGCACATGAGGCCTTTCCTTCGACGCCATAAGAGGAAATCCCAAGGAGGATGAGGAACCAACACTGTTTCTAAACACACGGCCCGACCTGAAGGTCAACAGAGGCATCAGTAATGCAGCAACAATCAGAAAAAACCCTCCAGAGATGTTCTTAGAATGAAAGACATATGCTATTTTCTTTGCTGTACTATCTCTCGTATTAACTGGGATATAGTTGTTATTGTATTCTCAGACTGTAGCCTTTGCTTTTTCATTAGGATATCTTGTTGTTGTTGTTGTTGTTTTCCTCATGGAGAATACAGCGCACGTCTGTAAGTGGCTCTGGATAAGCATTTCTGCTTAATTGTGTAACTGTAAATGAAAAATGTTAAGAATGAATGGTTTGATAACTATAAACACGCACTGTGTCGACTAACAGCTTTCCAATTTCCAGCATTAAATACATGACACCCATAGTGCTGTCGGATTCTCGAATCCGATTGGTCAGAAGGTGTCTATAACTCTTCATTGTCTATAACAGCGTCTCTGACAGTAGCGTGAACTGCGAATCATGGGTTGATATTACTGCGCTCATTCTAATATGTTATAGTTTCTATAGTAACAGCAAACAACAAACGTATAAATAATAATAATAATATCAATAAGAAGTTTAATTGATCCAGCACCTTTCCAGAGCTCAAGGACGCTTTACAATACAGTATAACATAAACAATGAACAGTCACGGACATGTTGCTATGGAGACGATTTCTGTAAGATGTTTATTTAAGATTTTAGGAAGGAGTCTCCAGTGTCCGTGCTTTGTATCAGTCAGTAAGTTTTCTGCCATGGGAAAGTCTTCATTACAGAGGAGCTTGTGCTTTCCGACTATAAAATAACATAATACTTGGCAACTTCGTCCTGTAGTTCAAGACGAATAAAACACTACGGGATGTGCGGTTATGGGAAAATAATCCCCTTTGCAGTGGTAAGAGTAACTCTGCCTGATGTCCTGGATAATTTTCTTAAACCAGCAAACCCTGAAGTGTTTTATTCATTAAATAAACACTGCTGCAGTTGTGGAAGTGTGAATTCTTTGATAGAATTTGATATTCTTTTTCTCTCTCTCTCTCTCTCTCTCTCTCTCTCTCTCTCTCTCATATCTCTCATATCTTTGCTATAAAAGTATGTTTTAAAAATCATCTGGAACTTTGGGCATCTGAAAGAAATGTTTTTATTTATTTATTTATTTTTCTTCGTGTCACAGGTCACATGTCTATCCAGAGGTTTAGGAAATTTCTGCGTAACCTCAGAAACCGACTTTTAAGCCTTCGTATTTTCCCTCTGTCATTTGTTAGCTGCTTGTCTTGTGGTTCGTCCGACACACTCTGCTTCTAAAAAGAGGATTTTAACACGCTCTTTTCAACGTTTAATCTAAATTCGTTGAAGAAAACTAGGCCAGATGTTCGCCGTGCTATTTCGGTGAGTTTTATGACGGACTGCAGCAGCACCAGGCCACGGATGACACAGTTTGGTTTTCAGCGATTGATTTCGATCGAACGCACCGAGAAACGCCTTCGCCTTCAGTGCCGTCGCCGTTCTGCCTGAATTGTTCTCGCATTGATTTGAGAAGTGACGGATGAGAAATACGTATTACACTGACCGCGGTGTTCTTCAAAACACCATTTCAGCAGGGAAGAAAAAAAAAAAGTAGAGCAGCAGATTCTTCAGACGTGAGATCTGTGCATTATTGACCGAGGTCGTCTGCTGGGGTTCAAATGGAAACACTTTTGGCACGCTTTGCACAATTGCTTGCGCTAATAAGATCTTAGTATAAAAGAAGATTCTCCTATAAGCATTTGGATTGATGTGTGATAGGAGTTTCGGGATTATACAAGCATTACGTAAGCAGCCAGTCATTTTTCTCCACAACTATCGCTGGCCTGCATAGTGCATTCGAATCGGATAAAACGTAGGCTTAGGACTGCGAAAGTGAAAGAAAACGCCTCCTCAACTCGGAAGTTCTGTTCGACTCCCGAGTTCAGCAAATGACATCAAATCAAAATGGTTGCTCACGGCATCCACAGTAAACAAAGGAGGACTTCTTTACTTTTTCAACCTGTACACGCAGGTATTTTCTCGTGTATTAAAATACTGCGATACACCCTCTGAGAGTTCTGTGTGAATTTCTGCTCATTTTTAAAACGTTTCGCCATTTCAAATTACATTTACATTACAATGCATTTATTCATTTAGCAGACGCTTTTATCCAAAGCGACTTACAAATGAAACACACTCACACACCAATGGGAGCAGAGCTGCATGCAAGGTGCTAGCTTGCCATCGGGGGCAACTTAGGGTTCAGTGTCTTGCCCAAGGACACTTCGGCATGGGATCACCCGGGCCGGGATTCGAACCACCAACCCCACGATTAGTGGATTAGTGGACGACCCGCTCTACCGACTGAGCCACAGCCGCCCCATCATCATTAAATATCATTAAAAATGTATAATGTGGTCAAATTTAGGAAAGTTGTTGCTCCGAAAAAATATCTGTAATATTCTGTCGTGTTTAAACTAGCTTATACAGTGTTTATTACAGTGTTTAGTAGACAGAGCGACTTATAGAAGAGCTTTGGAGTCTCTGTTAAAACCACATCCTCATGCTAGTTCACTAGGTCAGGGACGAAGAGTACCGTCGAGAACATTTAGTGAAAACCAGCGTTTATCTTATTGGAATTAATTGAAGAATATAAATAATAAAGAAAGCGAGCCAATGCACACACCCATTAATCAAGACGGATAAAAACGAATGATTCGATTATGACCGTATTAACGGGGAATGCCTCAGACGCCTCAGCTGATGGAGGATTTACCGCTTGTTTATTATTATTAATGTGATCTATTATTAAATATTTTTATTGGCATAGAAGTGAGTCAAAATAACTTCCAGTTCTGAGTCTCAGCTTTTTTTTCCCCCTCAATGTTTATTTTGTGTGCTCGTCTCCTTTTATGGAGTTTTGTGGGCGTCACTAAATGCAAATGAGGTGTGTCAGGTGTGTGAGGTGTGTGAGGTGTGTCTTGTGTGTCTTCATGGCTAATCGACGTACACGCGCGAGTACGAAGAGAAACGTTTCTAAATCTGGTGGGAGCTTTACTAAAAGACTAAAAGATCAACGAGGCACACTGCATGAGAGAAATCAGATCCGATCCAAATGCTACACAAACTAGAGACTAGAGCCCTATATTTTAATATCCAGGTGCATACTGGTTTTTATGATGCTAACAAAGAAAACAACCTTTTGTGCATGCTGATCATTCTGTTCCTGTGCACACCTGCGCGAAAACATCTCGGGCCCTGAGTCTACCTGAGTCAGCCGTATCTATGACACAAAGCTCCAGGCACCTGGAGATAAAGATGCATTATGCTGCCATCCTCCTTTTGCCGAGATGATGTCATTAGAGGTGGGCAGAACATCCGGCTAAAAGCCATTAATGGTTGTCCGAATGCTGAATCACTGGCTGCTGTCGGACTGTGACAGTGATCAAGCACACACACACACACACACACACGCACACACACGTGCGCATGCGCACTCACACGCGTATATACAATGGTTTTAGCAGATATTTCTCAGGCTTCGGAACAACAAAAAGATGAGATAAGATCTGAGCAAATGAAAAGATATCACTGGTATTTTTTTTTTCCCTTGACAAAGGGCATCATCTGATTTTGGATTAAGCGTCTAATCCTTTAAGGCGTTTGTGCTAATCTCAACTGGTCAGTGGTTTCCAACGGGAAGTTAAGACTTCCTTCTGATCCAGCCGAGTGTGCTGGAACACACACGCCTTTGTTGTGGCCTATTATTCTCAAGCCTATCACATGGACAGCCCAAGGCTTGGATGGTGACTTGGTCCCACGGGGGCTTTTCACTCACAAAGCTGTGCTTGTGAGTCGAGCTCGATATATACAGCCTCTTGATTGATGAATGTTTACCTGAGTAAATGTGTAGAATCCCTGCACTTATTGTGCGAACGCCACAGCCGGCGCTGCACAAACGCAAGGTGAAATATGAATTTTCTGGATTAGAAGTGATTCTTTGTAAGCAACAGTATGCAAATGTATTAAATCCTTTCATGATGTGACTGTAGCATGGCAGCTCAGCTACATATAGAAGGACTGATTTGCTGCAGATTTGTTCTGCTGTTTGGTATACATCGGTAATCATATCAGGATGCATATGAATTTAAAAGGAAAGCAGCAATGCTAACAACTGGTTAAATAATTATTCATGACAATTAAGGGTGTGCAATTTGACTATGATAAATGAAACCATTTCTACGATACACAATAGACAATTGCATTGCAGTATTTAGGTTTGTAGGTTAACAAACTACCAGTTAACCAGTAGTGCTGCATTAAAAAAAAAAAAAACAACGACCAAAAAACTGAGAAAGTCTATGCTTAAGGATACTTCTGTAAGGACACTGGTAGTTTGTAGACCAATCCCGCCCACTCTAGCACAAAGTTTGACCAACCCCATCTACTCCCACAGAAAGTTTGACTAATCCCACCCACTCTAGCACAAAGTTTGACCAACCCCATCCACTCCCACAGACGGTTTGACTAATCCCTCCCACTCTAGCACAAAGTTTGACCAACCCCATCTACTCCCACAGAAAGTTTGACCAATCCCTCCCACTCTAGCACAAAGTTTGACCAACCCCATCTACTCCCACAGAAAGTTTGACCAATCCCTCCCACTCTAGCACAAAGTTTGACCAACCCCATCTACTCCCACAGAAAGTTTGACCAATCCCTCCCACTCTAGCACAAAGTTTGACCAACCCCATCTACTCCCACAGAAAGTTTGACCAATCCCTCCCACTCTAGCACAAAGTTTGACCAACCCCATCTGCTCCCACAGACGGTTTGACTAATCCCGCCCACTCTAGCACAAAGTTTGACCAACCCCATCCACTCCCACAGAGAGTTTGACCAATCCCTCCCACTCCAGCACAAAGCTTGAACAACCCCATCTACTCCCACAGACGGTTTGACTAATCCCGCCCACTCTAGCACAGTTTGACCAATTCCACCCACTCTAGCACAAAGCTTGACCAATCCCATGTGCTCCCACAGAGAGTTTAACCAATCTTGCCCAATAAATATGAATATAGCATCTAATCTATAATCTAATCAGCTACTTCCGTGGCTAGGTCAGTGTTTGTAATTGTTATAAAAAATATTAATGCTACCTGCAATATTTCTGAGAAGTGTATCGCGACATAATTTATCACATTATTGACACTAGCTACGTCTCTCTGTGTTGCCCAGGCCTAGTGGCAATGTTGGTGAGCTTTGATTCCATTCATTTTATTACATTTTGTACGTTTAGTGTAGTATTTGGCTATTTACACATAAGATACACTTTTGTTTAGGTCAAATCTGTTAATTTACACTGCAGTTTAGTTAAGATCCATATTAAGATTTAGTCTCGGCTCTTTTTCTTCTCCAGAGCCGCTGTGAAGTCATGTGTTACACCCTAACCCTGACCCTGTACGAATAAACAAGAACATTGGTGCTCTGTTTGTTACGAAGTAGCGATCGCCTGAACGTGAATTATGTCAACGTGACACAGCATCACATCAAGAAATAAATCGAGATTGCGATCTTAATATGATTTTATTTTTTTTGTAAAGCCCTACCCACTTGCTGCTTTTGGGCATGTCTGGATGAATGGTCTTCATGTTCTGGATGGAGACTCATCATGCTTTAGTCATAACTTACTGTGACAGGGACACTAAGTCAAGCCTATGCGATTTCTCTTAGCAGAGCTTCTTCTAACATGACAGTATGAGAGAGGGAGAGAAGCAATGGAAACGATTTCTTTTACAACGCAAGGTTTATGCACGAGAAAACCTGCTCGTATAAAATACAGACGCATAATCTTACATTTTGGATCTACTGTAACCAAACGACACTGAGATTATGAACAGCGCTACCTGTGGAAGAAGTATTTATGCTAATCTCGCCTAATATACCTTTTTAAAAAAATGTTTGAACAGAATGAGGACATTGTGCTCTGATCATTCCTTGATTTGACTGCGGCGGCTGTGGCTCAGTCGGTGGGCGGCTGTGGCTCAGTCAGTAGAGCGGGTTGTCCACTAATCGTGGGGTTGGTGGTTGGAATCCCGGCCCGGGTGATCCCATGCCGAAGTGTCCTTGGGCAAGACACTGAACCCTAAGTTGCCCCCGATGGCAAGCTAGCACCTTGCATGCAGCTCTGCTACCATTGGTGTGTGAGTGTGTCTCATTTGTAAGTCGCTTTGGATAAAAGCGTTGACACTATCGTGTATCGCGTCCTTATTTAGCAGTGCTGGCCTAAGCCGTAATAATGACTTTTTGAATGCATGTAGGTGTCTTAATACGATGAAAGGTCATGCATTCTTGATTCTTGTCCCTGTGTTAGATCTTATTTCCACTTAAACAAGACTATTTGATTGAAAGCCTAAATGCTAATCCCCTTCCGAGTCTCCTAACGTCCATCTGTAGGGAGGTTTCCTTTTCCGTGACGGCTCTCGGCTTGGTCACTGAGGATTAAGGTACTTGCGTGGGTGAAGCCATTTTGAGTAGGGTAGGGTGGATCAATATTAAAGTATTGATACTTTAACCTTTGAACCTGCTATTTCATTTTCATTAAAAACTGATAATATCCTATTAATGATACCATGTACTGATTTTATTAATCAAACTTTAATATTGCCATCCCCCTCTATCCAGCTTTCTGTTTAACCCACACATAGAAGCAAATTAAAGAGAGACTTTGAATGTTTATTGATTTTCTGTCAAGTCCTGAGTAAAATATGGACATTTTTAATTGGATTATGAACTCAATTTTAGAGATGGATAAATTGCAAACTGTTCTGGCTGCATTCCTCGTTTTAAAATGAGGTATTCATTTTAATTAGCCAATTAAATAAAACAGTATCATAATTTTCATACATTTCACGTGAATGTGGAAGAATCATAGGATACATCCCCCCCCCCCCCCTTTTTATTTATTTATTTATTTACTTCAGTTGAGCTGCTTGCTTGGCATTTCTTCACTGAGGGCTCAGTGGACTATGAAAGAGAAGTAGTTTCTGATGTTTTGAGAGACGTAAGAAGCCAACCTGAATCTCAGAGCTATTCATTTGAATTATTAGTAAGGAGCACGATATCTAGGCAGAAACAAACCTCAGTTCACTTTCTAGCCATGGTTATACAGTAGTATGTATATATTATTTGTACGTTTACGATGTTCATTCATTCATATACAGCAACTGCTTTATCCTTGTCATGGTCACGTCGGTTTAAACGACTAATTTGTTTATATTTTTGGAAACAGAACCACCTGTTTTTTTAGAAAACGTGGGCAGGTGCGAAGAAAATTAAAAACAGCAGGAGCAGATGGGATTGGTAAAACGTTCTACAGGAGTTAGTGGGATTGGACATTTTCTGCAGGAGTGTGTGGGATTGGGCAAACGTTATGTGGGAGTAGTTGGGATTGGTCAGGCTTTGTGCTAGAGAGGGCAGGATTGATCAAATTGCAGGACTAGGTGGGTTTGGTCAAACCTTCTGAAGGAATGCACAGGATTGGTCAAAGTTTCTCAGGGACTGCACGGGATTGATCCAACTTTCTTTAAGAGTTGGCACGGTTGGTCAGACTTTGCAGGAGTGGGCAGGATATGACATTTACATTTACATTTATTCATTTAGCAGACGCTTTTATCCAAAGCGACTTACAAATGAGAGCACACTCACACACCAATGGTAGCAGAGCTGCATGCAAGGTGCTAGCTTGCCATCGGGGGCAACTTAGGGTTCAGTGTCTTGCCCAAGGACACATCGGCATGGGATCACCCGGGCCGGGATTCGAACCAGCAACCCTACGATTAGTGGACAACCCTCTCTACCGACTGAGCCACAGCCGGGCTTACTGATTCAACAGCTGGAATCATGTTTGCCCCTACTTGGTTGGAATGAAGACCTGTAGCCAAACCGGCTTTTTGCAGATAAGATTGGATAACCTTGTCTTGTGATTCTGTTGTTGACGAAAGGAATGTGTAGTACTAAACTTCAGTGTACAGCTTGGTGAGAGGTGGAACTTCTTTTGAGGAATTAACACATTACCTACAGTCTGTTTTGATCATCTCGACTGAAGTTCACAGAAAACAATAGCTGATTTAAAATAAATTTTTAAAAATAATACATGTTTTTGGTGAAGCTAAACATCATAATCTTTGCATCTTTTTCATGTGTATTAATATAAAGGCAGCAGCTATATTGAATACTATATTGAATAAACTCTGTCCTTTTACAGGATGGGTCAAGGCAGCGCAAAGAGAGAAAGAAGACCGTCTCTTTCAGCAGCATGCCCACAGAAAAGAAGATCAGCAGTGCTAGTGACTGCATTAATGCCATGGTGGACGGTTCTGAGTTGAGGAAAGTGAGGTCCAACTCCAGGGTTTACTATCGGTACTTTCTGCTCGATGCAGACATGCAGTCTCTCAGGTGGGAACCGTCGAAAAAGGAGTCGGATAAAGCAAAAATCGACGTGAAGTCCATTAAGGAAGTGCGAAGTGGTAAGAATACGGACACTTTCAGGACCAATGGCGTTTATGATCAGATTTCAGAAGACTGTGCATTCTCAATTATTTACGGAGAGAACTATGAGTCTCTGGATCTAGTTGCAAACACCGCTGATGTAGCGAACATTTGGGTGACCGGGCTCAGGTACCTGATATCCTATGGAAAACATACCCTGAACATGATTGAAAGTAGTCAGAACAACCTGCGCTCTTCTTGGCTCGGGGTTCTTTTCGACGAGGCCGACGTGAGCGGCAGCAAAAGTATAAGTCTTTGTACCGCCGTACAGATGACCAAAAAACTGAATCCTGGACTGAAAAATGTTAAAATAGAACTCAAACTTAAAGAGCTGCATAAAGCAAAAGACAAAATGCGGTGTGATGTTACAAAGGAGGAATTTGTCGAGATCTATCATGATCTCTGCACGAGGCCGGAAATATATTTCTTGCTCGTTCAGTTTTCTAGCAACAAGGAATTTCTTGATACCAAGGACTTGATGATCTTTTTAGAAGCAGAACAAGGCATGGCCCAGGTTAGCGAAGACACAAGCTTAGAGGTTATTCAGAGGTATGAGCCGTCAAAAGAGGGGCAGCTCAAGGGCTGGCTGTCATTAGACGGATTTACAAACTACCTTATGTCCAACGACTGCCACATTTTTGATCCGGAACAAAAGACAGTATGCCAAGACATGAACCAGCCTTTGTCTCACTATTACATTAACTCCTCTCACAATACCTACCTAATCGAGGACCAGTTCAGGGGTCCCTCGGACATCACAGGGTACATTCGTGCATTGAAAATGGGATGTAGAAGCGTAGAGCTTGATGTTTGGGACGGGCCTGACAACGAGCCAGTAATTTACACCGGTCATACCATGACGTCGCAGATTGTCTTCCGCAGCGTTATTGACATTATAAACAAATACGCCTTTGTAGCGTCTGAATTTCCTCTGATTCTGTGTTTGGAGAATCACTGTTCCATCAAGCAGCAGAAAGTAATGTTTCAGCACCTTAAAAAAATCCTCGGGGACAAGATTCACGCCGATGCACCAAAACCCGAAGACAGCTACCTTCCCTCCCCCAACGACTTGAAAGGCAAGATTCTTTTGAAAGGAAAGAAGCTAGGGAGCACCTGCACGAGCTCGGAGGGGGAAGTGACTGACGAGGACGAAGGGGCAGAAATGTCTCAACGAATGAACATTGAAGGAGGGGAGCAGCAGACTGTTACCCAAGCCAAAAAGTTTCAGCTCACCAAAGACCTCTCTGACCTGGTGACCTTGTGCAAATCTATTCCGTTTAAAGACTTTCAGACAGCATTCCAGAGCCAGAAGCATTGGGAGCTTTGCTCTTTCAATGAGGTGTTTGCTAGCAGGTGTGCTAGCGATTCTCCTGGTGAATTTGTAAATTACAATAAGAAGTTCCTTGCTAGGGTTTACCCTAGTCCAATGCGGATTGACTCGAGCAATATGAACCCTCAGGACTTCTGGAAGTGCGGTTGCCAAATAGTTGCAATGAACTACCAAACTCCAGGCCTGATGATGGACCTGAACATCGGCTGGTTCCGGCAAAACGGCAGCTGTGGCTATGTGCTTCGTCCAGCCATAATGAGGGAGCAGGTGTCTTATTTCAGTGCAAATACTAAAGATTCAGTGCCCGGAGTATCTCCACAACTGCTTCACATAAAGATAATCAGTGGACAAAATTTCCCCAAACCCAAAGGCTCAGGTGCCAAAGGTGATGTCGTAGACCCTTACGTATATGTTGAGATCCACGGCATCCCTGCCGATTGTGCTGAACAAAGGACTAAAACCGTCCATCAGAATGGAGACAACCCCCTTTTCGACGAGAGCTTCGAGTTTCAGGTTAATCTTCCTGAGTTAGCGATGGTCCGCTTCGTCGTTCTGGACGACGACTACATTGGGGATGAATTTATTGGTCAGTACACTATTCCTTTTGAGTGTCTACAGCCAGGCTTTCGCCATATTCCTCTTCAGTCTTTAACTGGTGAGGTTCTTCCTCATGTTTGGTTGTTTGTCCATGTGGCCATTACCAATCGACGTGGTGGGGGCAAGCCCCACAAGAGAGGGTTATCTGTGCGCAAAGGCAAAAGGAGTCGGGAGTACGCCACCATGAGGATACTGCTCATCAAGGCGGTGGATGAAGTTTTTAAGAGTGCCATACAGCCACTTCGAGAAGGAACTGATCTCCGAGAAAACATGCAGGTGGGAAATCGTTCCATTTTTCCATTTACGTTTTTTCATGTAGTGAGCAAATCTTTACTCTAGGCTCATAAAGGATGGCTATAAAACGTAGAAGAAATATGAGCTGCAAGTAGAAGTATAACTGTAGTGAGGGGTTTTGGATTTATGTGTGAGCCAGTTTCTCTTTCCATCCTGAACGACTATCCATATTTAATTCAATTCAATTCAATTTGATTTGTATAGCACATTTTACAATAGACATTGTCTCAAAGCAGCTTTACAGAAATATATAAACACGGTCTACAAATATTAAAGGTGCGAATTTATCCCACTGAGCAAGCCACTGAGTGGTGACAGTGGCAAGGAAAAACTCCCTAAGATGTTAAGAGGAAGAAACCTTGACAGGAACTAGACTCAGAAGGGAACCCATCCTCATCTGGGTAACAACAGATAGTGTGAAAAAGTTCATTATGTGTTTATATGAAGTCTGTATGGCTTTAGAAGCAGCTGTAGTCCCAGCAATCTGGAATTGGAGTAGATGAGAGCTCCATCCAGAGGTAGGACATCCGAAACAGATCAGACTGGTCCGGAGAGCAGAGAGGAGCAGAATCTCTATTATCTCCATAAATCACACATTGTGTGTGGCTCAACAGAAGGAGAGAGAGATTATTAGGACATATTTATAATTAACATGTTTACATTTACATTTATTAATTTAGCAAACGCTTTTATCTAAAGCGACGTTGTATTTAGTGTCATCCCAGATTTGTTTTTTTTTTGATGAAATACTGAGTAAACTTCTTTCAGACATTTGAGGCTCTGTTTTAAATAAATAAAAACACGTTTGGTTATGGATAGCAGTAATCCAATTATTCATATTGATACATATATACGTAGATTGATTAACGTCACACGTCATTACGCCTCCACGCCATGTCGTCCGACTTTCCCTCCAGAATTTCACGTATCAACCAACATACAGTTCGTCTTCGTTATGGTACCGTATACAGTTTTGGGTGTTTCATTGTTAATTTTAAGGAAGCTTCGAGTGCGGTTAATTATTTCTCATGCTATACCTGCTAATGCACGACTGTTTGAAGGCGTGGGCTGCGTCCCAAACCGTGTACTTATCTACTGTAGATTAGCCAAAATACATGTATTTCACTTCCTACTATATAGCGGGTAAGTAGGCGGTTTTGTAAAACAGTTGATCACTGCCGTGTGTACGTGTCCTGTCGCAAAATGTGGGGAAAACTCCCACACGACATTAATAGTGTGATATACATGTCTGTAATACACGTCGATAATGCGACTAAAACAGGAAAACTCCACACGTCTTTATTCCATTTGTGTTTACTGTTTACGAGAATGACTTTAGTCGGATTAAGGTTATCATAATCGCTGTTTACATGCTAGTTTCTTAATCAGAGTATCGGATTAATATTGGATATTGTTGTTAATGTAAACGTACTGCATGATGCCCTTCGATAGTGGCGATACTGGGATTTAGCCCTCACTTTATCTCTACCTAGAGAGCGATGCATCATCTCTTTAGAGCGATGCATCATCTCTGGGTGGCTGTGGCTCAGTTGGTAGAGCGGGTGGTCCACTAATCCACTAATCGTAGGGTTGGTGGTTGGAATCCCGGCCCGGGTGATCCCATGCCGAAGTGTCCTTGGGCAAGACACTGAACCCTAAGTTGCCCCCGATGGCAAGCTAGCACCTTGCATGCAGCTCTGCTACCATTGGTGTGTGAGTGTGTCTCATTTGTAAGTCGCTTTGGAGAAAAGCGTCTGCTAAATGAATAAATGTAAATGTAATGTAAATGTAGTAATGAAGACCTTCTTGAGCGAGCAAGAGAGTCCAAGCTTTCGACCATCAACGCGTTTTATACGATATTATAGTTAACCTTGTTTATATTGTATTAGAGTTTTTCGTGGCGCATTGTGCAGTTAACTTTAACAGCTGTTTACACTCTGCTCATCCTGTGAAAACAATTGACTCGCCTTAAGACTATAACAAATCTTAAGTGTGCTGTCCGCTGCTGCCCAGCTTCCTGCTCTTTATTGGGAATAACTTGGCTCTGTTCGATGTGAATTGAGTTGTATAAGTGCGTTTTTGTGTGTGCGTGTGTGTGTGTGTCTCTGTGTGTCTCTGTGTGTGTGTGCAGGCTAGTTTGTTTTTTTCATAGCTTTGCTCTGATTACTCTTGCAGGTAACATACAGTAAACCACTTCCTGTAGCAGCTCAGTTTTCATTTACAGATCAGAGACTGTTAAGAGTTGATGAAGAGTTTACTCACTGCTTTTTTTAAACATTTTTTTTTTCATTGAATTTTTTAAATTCAAGAATTATGTCACATTTAGACATTAGACATGACTTGTAAACTGGCATCAAATGACGCATAGCGAATAGCTTACATGCAGAACTTTTCACAATGTGACGTGGCTGTGTGTTTCTCCAGAACTCATTAGCATCCTTCAAAGAGCTGTGCGGTTTGTCAGCGGTGGCCAATCTGAAACAGTGCATCCTGGCCCTGTCATCTCGTCTCACGGGTGCAGACAACAACCCGCTTGTGCTGTTCAACCTGAAGGAGCAGTACCCCAGCATGGAGGCTCAGGGGCTGCTTCCTGATGTCCTAAAGAAGGTGCTCGCGGCGTATGAGATGGTGAGAGTCCTTGCGCTGGTTTTGTAAGATTGAAAATGTTTATTTGATCATATTTGATCCGTACTGATTTTACCCAGTCCATAAATAGAAATATATATATATATATATATATATATATATTTAAAAAGAAAATAATTCCCCATTATGATTTAACACAAAGTGAATTTCACTCAGATCATTATATAGCTGTCATTATTAATAATGCAGAAAGCCTGACACACATTAGCAACGACTGGTCATTTAGCCAGAGGTGTGAAGATTCCATTTAAAGATGACGAATCGTACCGCAGCGCCGCGGAACGAGTTTTATTCAGCAAAGAAAGAAGCCGAGTGCGGTCTGAGAATGGGAGAATGGGAGTAGTGTGGTCATTTAAAACAAATCACCTCATGGCTTATTCAGAGATGCACGTCCTCATTCTTCGTGTCATCTCAGATGCACTGACATTTCAGGCAGATTTGAAATTAACAACCAGTGGTGCATGAATCTCTTGCCCCGGGCGCCCTGAGACAAGCAGATTACATATCAGTTTTTAATTCTCAGTTCATGCAAATTCAGTAGGCTGTTATTAAAACCAGGAAATGGCTAGTGACCATGGAGTTTGGTGCAGCAGGACGACTTTACTAACGCTTCAAACTAGAGGTTATCACACTTGAATGATGCTATACGGTACTATTTAGTGAATCTTTATAGTGACCCAGTAATGGGTAGTTATGAGACTTGACTATATACAGTATATATACAATATCCAGCATACAGGTTTATTTGTACCGGTAATCAATACAGCAAGTGTTGAGGTTTTTTTTTTCTAACGTAGGAAACACGGTTGATGTACGGGTATTATCAACGCTATAATTTTCCTCTCTTTCTATCTTTGCAGCGTATCCTACACTGTCTATCATTGACACTGTGTCTGCACTTACACTTTGCCTTTGTTTGCTGAAATGTGTTTGATTTAATTCGAATTATTTACCATAAAACCAGATCTTGGCAGCCGCTGAGAATTTTTAAATCAGCCCAATTTGGCAACCCTGTCATTAACCGCCCTGTAGAGCGAGCACAGGGCAGGATGATTCCTGCCCTAGCGTGCCTCTATTAGCGCTTGTGCAATTTACGAGGTACGATAATTACTCTATAGAGCACACACTGCAACACATGTGCAACATCTGGAAATTGGTACATCGGTGTATATCTGTCAAAAAACAAAAAAAAAAAACGCAACATTTCAGTAGAATTTAATATGTATGGAGTTGTGAATGAGAACTTTGTGGATATTAACGTTTGTTATGGCTTTCAAGCAGTCGAGTGGCTGCGTACGCTTGAAAGTGATGACATGAAAGTCTTGCTAATGCTAAATCTATTTCGCATGCTTAATCTAGTTGAAGTCCAGGTTCATGGCGGTTTTCGAACCCTCCTACTTCATAAATAGAGACCGAATTTTGACTTAACGCTGTTAAACGCTGTTCGTTACTTCTTAAGCCTTGTTAATTGGACTTCTGTGCAAGCACACTCAATAACACGAGAGATACTGCAGTTCTTATGAAATAATTCATTCACAAGTCATACCTAACTCACTGGATGTTGTTTTTCAAACAGCGGGCAAATAGTTCCATGTAGCACGCACATGCTGTAAACAAAAGGATTTATTATTTATAAGTATTTATTTAGGCGCACGGTGGCTTAGTGGTTAGCACGTTCGCCTCACACCTCCAGAGTCCCGCCAGGGCCATGTGTGTGCGGAGTTTGCATGTTCTCCCTGTGTGTCGGGGGTTTCCTCCGGGTACTCCGGTTTCCTCCCCCAGTCAAAGACATGCATGGTAGTCTGATTGGCGTGTCTAAAGTGCCCGTAGTGTATGAATGTGTGTGTGAGTGTGTATGTGATTGTGCCCTGCGATGGACTGGCACCCTGTCCAGGGTGTACCCCGCCTTGTGCTCGATGCTCCCTGGGATAGACTCCAGGTTCCCCCGTGACCCTGAAAAGGAGTAAGCGGTTGAAGATGGATGGATGGATGGATGGAAGTATTTATTTAAATCCCACTTTCTCCAGAGAACGTACGATCCTAGCTGCCCCTGTCTTCCCGTCCCATCCTCCGCCACTGTTTGGTTTGTCTGTTTGTTCTGTTTTTCTGCACATATGAGCTTGTCAGACTCCACTGATGTGAACCGTGTGCTTTGTGTGAGCGCGCGAGTGAGAGTTTGGGGATTAGCTTGCTCTTTGCCAGAAATCCCCGAACGTGAACGATCCTCCAGTTTGTAAAGCTCGTCTGCGCTCAACTACAAAGACAGGATGACGGCGTAAGAAAGAGTGTAGCGAACAGAGACGTTAGAGCGTTTGAGAGCTCGGCTCTATTTAATGAAGTCAGATAAACAGTTACGCAACTGATTGATTTGATATGTAGTGTAACATTTGAGCCGCTCCAGTATCGATCGCCTTTGTTCTGGAGGTTCGGAAATAACTATGCGGTTTGTAGATGTGTAGCAACTGAACGCATAAAGAGCATAAAAAAGAAAAAACCCCAGCATAAATCTCCATTAATTACAATAGTCACTGATGGACAGATTGTCTAATTTACAGTATGTTAACGCTTTTGAAATATGGGTTGTTTTATGCGTTTTCATTCAGCAACACTTTCAGCTTCATACTTTTTTAAAAATAATACACTATGGAGGATAAGGATAAGGTTGTATTGCCCGTATATGACTCTTAAGATGGACATGGGAGTCTCAAAGCATTCTCAGTCCTGTCAAAATGAACCACAGTCAGTGCCCGAAGTGTTTTCTTTTAAACAAACAAGCTGGATATATGAAAAAAAAAAAAAAAAAAAAAAAATATTTTCCAAGCTAGCCTGAGGCATCAACCCAGATGTATTAGGTAGAACTGTGATGGCGAACAGAGCACTCTGAACTACTGATAAATCA
>JAFFST010052455.1:394632-397686 GCA_022414735.1 Noturus placidus
TAGCTGAGTAACCCCGCTCTATACCTTTTCAAATTGTAAAGTAATTGAAAAGGTCGTTTAAACAAAGAAATACTCAAGTATAACTCGTGTTGAAGGCCGCTTGAGGACATGAAGCCCTGGCTAGATTTGATTTTAACACATCTGTCTGAATAAGCTCTTAATATCGAGCATACAGGGGAACGTGGGTCATTAACAGGGTGCGGTGCCTTTTAAACAAAGCAGCATAATATCCAGCGTTCTGACCGTGTGAGAACTCATCCCACTTTCTCATTTCATGGTTAGAAAAACAAAATACACCAGATTTGATTACATTTCTTAACCATGCAGCAGTAAATGTGTCCATTACAGGCTCGCGGTGCCAGCCCACATCCTGAACAGAACAGGAAAGCACAGCTATCATCTCTGCACTATTAAACAACTATTAGACTCGTGCGTTCGATTCCAGCACAAAGGCTGACACTGTGCTGAAGCGATTTTCTCTTCTTTCAGATGGTCCAGACGAGCAGGACGCTGCTGGAGACCTCGGACGGCGTCTACGAGAGGATACTCCAAGTGCAGAAAGCAGGTGAGCGGCGGGAATTAGAGCGAGACGGAAACATCATGTTCCGTGACGTGTTTTTCCCCCCGGAACGCTAACGATAGGCGTTCCAACTGTGCAGAAATTGACCAGTCCACACACAGAAAAAGTTCAGAAAGAACTCGAAGAGACTAATCTAATTACGCTGCTACATGGTATGTTATAAGACGGGTCCCCCCCCCACCCCCTTTTCATAACATTTTCTTTTCTCATGAGCGACGACCTGCTATTGAGACGTTTCACACAGACGTCCGTTATTTATTTATTTATTATTTTTAAGTGTTCTCTGTTGTCTTAAGTGTCAGGGTTGCAAAAGGGTAAACATCTATTGCTTGAGCCAGCGCAACAGTATCAAAGCCACGCAACCTGCGCCGAGTTAAACAGCTGCAAACCGCAACCCAGACGAGCTTCAGTTGCGTTCACATGAAAGGGAACTGACGCGAAAGAAAGGCCACGGCGCATTTTATTAAGCGCTTGTGTTGTTTTTTTAAGTGCCTTTCATGGCCTCTTGAATTTGGTTTGAATTTCTACTTCTTTCATGGGCTTCGGTCGTCGTTGTCGTTATTGTTGTCTTTCTTTTGAGCTTCAAATAATGGAACAAACATAAGGGATAACGAAGCTCGAAGATGACACGCCAGCACCGAAGCTTTGAGCTCCGGCCATGGCGCTCTCTAAAACCAACAATAACAATAGCCCGAAGAAAATTTCCATTTGTGTCACACTGGCTCGACACGTCGGCCTGCTGCTGCACAACACTAAAGTTGGAAACATGCTTACGGGCTTGTGGAATTTTTCACTCGGATATTGCGTACTGTTTAAATACGGTACTGTGTACATGCACCGGAGACCTTGAGTAAATGCATCTTAATCAGGTGCATTAAAGACCAAACACGAGTCGACTTCTAGAAACCCATATGAGTACAAAGCAAGCTGTAAATGCGGTAGGTGTTGCAGTGTTTAGGATGTGGTGAAAGCCGTCACAGTTGGACAGAAGGTGCTGGTGAACTTCTTCTCTAACAGCTGCTCTGTAGCTCTATAGGATCCAGCTGCAAGCTGTGTTTTTTTTTTTTTTATTAAAAAAATGTTTTATTATTATTCATGCACATTTTAATACATTATTGTTTCTATATGAACAATTTGTATAGTGTAATCTCCACATGTACGGTTAAAAAACAACCTGCATAATCATTGGTCTGGTGAAGGGAGTTTCCTTCATTAGTAATGAAAACCACCCTGTCGTTGATTCTTTTTTTATGATCGTACGCCCCCATGTGTTTATTCTTTACATAATCGTCAACGGTGCTCCTGGAAAGATTTTTTGTCCCCCCCCCTAAAGATTAAATCTATAAGGCTTAGGTAGGTTCAGCATTTGAATGATTCCCGCCCATGTTCATAAAGCTCCGCCCCCAGGATGTACAATAGGCGCATTCAAACATGAATACGCATTACTGATGGCATGAAGTCCAGATGGTGTTTTCAGCAACTCACTTTTGCTAAGGCCATGATTATCTACCAGGTTATTTGTACCAGTAAGGAATAAAAAAATAATCCTCTGACTGTTCAGAAACTGAACCGGACTGCATTGAAATCCCCAAGTTTGTCAGAATATTCGGCCATATGCAAATGACGTGCAATATCCTGAGATCCTTTGGAAGGTTTTGCAATGATATGTTGCGAAGAATCTTTTGCTGCAAGAGTGCTACTCCAAGCCGAATCCATTGAACCGTAGATGTTTGTAACAGTGACATCACACAAAAGAAAGAGAAATTTAAAACTGGGCTTTTCTTGCAGCCTAGGGGCGCATGGTCTGGGGAAGAAACAGTGTTTTGAAACTCTACCAATTATAAACTATGTATAAATTATATATATATCCATCCATCCATCCATCTACAACCGCTTACTCCTTTTCAGCGTCACGGGGGAACCTGGAGCCTATCCCAGGGAGCATCGGGCACAAGGTGGGGTACACCCTGGACAGGGTGCCAGTCCATCACAGGGCACAATCACATACACATTCATACACTACGGACACTTTAGACACGCCAATCAGCCTAACATGCATGTCTTTGGACTGGGGGAGGAAACCGGAGTACCCGGAGGAAACCCCCGACACACGGGGAGAACATGCAAACTCCGCACACACATGGCCCTGGCGGGACTCGAACCCCGGACCCTGGAGGTGTGAGGCGAACGTGCTAAACACTAAGCCACCGTGCGCCACTAAATGTTATATATTTATTTATATTTATATTTATATACAGTGCCTTGCGAAAGTATTCGGCCCCCTTGAACTGTTCGACCTTTTGCCACGTTTCAGGCCTCAAACATAAAGATATAAAACTGTAATTTTTTGTGAAGAAACAACAACAGGTGGGACACAATCATGAAGTGGAACCAAATTTATTGGATATTTCAAACTTTTTCAACAAATAAAAAACTAAAAAATTGGGCGTGCAAAATTATTCAGCCCCTTTACT
>JAFFST010052456.1:3825-21369 GCA_022414735.1 Noturus placidus
TTTTCACCTTTAATAATAAACACCTTCATTTACAAATTGCTTTTTGTGTTTACTTGTGTTGTCCTTGACTATTGTTTAAATTGGTTTGATGTTCCGAAACACTTAAGTGTGACAAACATGCAAAGGAACAGGAAATGAGGAAGGGGCAAACACTTTTTCACACCACTGTATGTTATTTTTGTTCTGTTCTGTTCTTCATCTGCTCTACTTCCATAGAAATGCTAAAGTATAATGTATTAGCTTCCCTATAAAGCTGTCATGTGTCATGTAAATACCGGAGAAGGACTAGAGACTACAATTCCTATCATCCACTGCACCTCACCTGATCATGTCACGACTGTCTTCAACTGATTAACGTTTAATGATCATTTGTATATGTCACATTTTTCACTGCACACATTGTCTTGTTTGTTATATTTTGCTGTAGTTTTCTGTTGCTGCATTGTGTTAATTGTTTTGTTTATGTTTTCTACTCTTTGTGTTTTTTCCACAAGTTCTATAGATCTTGTTTTGTGTTTTGTTTTGATTTTTATTCAACTTTATCAGTGCTTGAATTTGTCTTCACTTTCATTACCTGATACCATGTCAATTATTTATTTAGCAAACTGCATTGAAGAATATATCACTGTACTCACATTAAATAAATGGCATGGCATGTCCTGATAGACGTAACCTTTCCTTTTTTTAGATTACATTCTTTTTAACTCTACTTTTTCTGAGAAAACAGAAATATGAGCTATTAATTTTTTTTTCAACAAAAATAATTTGTAAATCCACCCATCTTCTACCGCTTACTCCTTTATCAGAGTCATGGGGAACCTAGAGCCTATCCCAGGAGGCATCGGGCACAAGGCAGGGTACACCCTGACAGGGTGCCAGTCCATCGCAGGGCACAATCACATACACACACCCATCCACTTTAGACATGCCAATCAGCCTACATACATGTCTTTGGA
The DNA here is from genome assembly GCA_022414735.1 of Noturus placidus. Taxonomy (NCBI): domain Eukaryota; kingdom Metazoa; phylum Chordata; class Actinopteri; order Siluriformes; family Ictaluridae; genus Noturus; species Noturus placidus. The sequence goes on from JAFFST010052456.1 coordinate 4,782, forward strand.
CTGGGGGAGGAAAACGGAGTACCCGGAGGAAACCCCCGACACACAGATAGAACATGCAAACTACGCACACACATGGCCCTGGCGGGACTTAACCCCGGACCCTGGAGGTGTGAGGCGAACGTGCTAACCACTAAATCAACTTATGATTAATGTTTCGAATAGAATCTTAAAACTGAAAATAACTAAGCACGATAACTGTTAAGTGTAAAATATTAATATTTTTACTTCAGATATAAATAGACACACCATTTTGCATTTGTGCCTGACAAAATCAGGCTAATGGTCATTGAGTAGCCATGGTCAATCAATATGTCACAAATCCCTGCAGAGGGTTCTGTCTGTGTACTGTGTGCTGATCCCATGCTCTTATTATCCAACACCCTGACATTTGTTATTTTCATTTACTGGTCCTGTTTCTGTCTCTTGTTATGTTGTATTGTCATCCTAATTGTTTCCACCAGTAACCTGTTTAGTTTCCTAATTAATATGTCTATTTATACCCTTTTGTTTCTCAAGTTTCATCCATGTTAATATGTGTCTCTTAACTTCCTAGCTTCCATATTTATTGTTTTCTGGTTTTGTCTGTTTCTCATAACTGATTATGGATTATAATATTCGATTTTGCTTGCCTGTTTTTCAAATTCTGCTACAGACTATGATGATGATTTCTGGTTTGCCCAAAATGTTGATTTTCAGCACTTGCATCATGTTTCAATACCCACATTACAGAAAACTTTGCCATATAAGCATGCAGCAAATCAATGTGTGCCACGTGAGCGCTATCGCACTGCAGAACTAAAGTCCAGTAAACCACTCCATCTCTTTATGCCGCCATTTGATTTCTCATTTAAAGGATTATTACTCCAGTGTGAATTCTATTTTTAAAGCCTGGGGGATCCAAAGCCTAATGAGAGAAATAGGGTGAGGTTCATGCTATAACTGCTTACGAGCAAAGATCATTTATATGCTAAACATGTGCTTATGCAAGAACACTGGGGACTAAAAATTGTCAAGATGTTCTTCACTCTTTTTAGCCAAGACAGACTAGGAATTAATCAAAACTACTAAAATAAACAACAAAGACAGTTAAAGGGGACCTATTATGCAAAATTCACTTTTACATGGTGTTTGAAAACAAATGTGTCGGCAGTGTGTGTACACAACAGAATTGGGTGTAACACGTTAAAATATTGCGTTACTTTAATCTAATTACTTTTTCTGATAACACAGTAAAGTAGCGCATTTCGTTTTAAATTTATGTAATTTGATTAGAGTTATTGATGTCAATAAAATTACATTAGTTGCTTTACAAATTTATTGTTAAGAAAACAATATTAAGTAAAATGGGTTTTAAAAATTAAATCATGTTTTGCCCTGAAGATTTTTCCTTTAGCCCCGAATAATTCTTCACTTGGAGTTGTTTGTCATAACATAACTACATAACTGACCTATAGTAAAAGAAGCCTGTAAATTTGTAGTGAACAGTGAACAGAGGCGAAACAGGTTTTACAGGAAAATACGTGTAAGCACTTGTGTCGTGTTGGCTGACAGCTCTCAATTCTGCCAAACGCTAGTTTGGAAAAATGGATATATGCTGATTCTTTTTTTAAACCAGTAAAGGGGTTGAAACTGAAACAGTAGCATCCTCTCATGCTGAGCAGGAAAACGAGGTGTAAATATCTATATAAATTCCAGTTTACGTGAATATGATATGAGAAGTGCATAAGGAAAGATAATATACTCTGCATGGCACTGTAGCAGCTAAATCCATACAATGATAGGTTAGCTGTGCCTCCTCTTGGCTAGCGACACCAAATTGTTGCATTTGATGTGTTACTTATTTATTTAAAATAATCATTTTGTATAAAAGTTTATTTGCGTTTGTTGTGCAGTAGCTCGCAGATGCTGGCTGTCATTGCCGTTACTGCTAAGTACGTAAAAGCCGCACCCCTAAAATTTATATACTGCTAGATTAATGGTGCTTTCAGGAAGAGCGACTGGCTTAACTGCAGTAAACTAACCTAGTTAGAAAAGTTTTATATTTTATTGGTTTGCTATTCCTACAAACAATTACATCACCCAAGGCATGTTTTATGATAAATCCAACTTTTTCTGATCCTGTTATATACTGATACGCTCTAAAATTACTGAAAGAACTGAATTTCACTTTGTAGTGTATTTTTGTAGGTTTGATAGGTTTTGAACATAACATGAAAGTAAAGCAATAGTAATCTGATCACAATTTTCATGCAATATTCAGTAATGTAATCCGATTACAATTTTAAAATAATAATTTGTAATCTGTAGTGGATTACTTTTTTTTGAATAATTTACCCAACACTGGTATACAACCACCCAATAATGGTTAAAATCCAGCCACTTCTTTTTTATATTCCCCATAAATTAAACAAAGTCTAAAAATGAGTCATTTGTGGTTTCCATCCAACGTGATGTCACACTGGAACAGGTCCGACCCACGACTGGTGACAGACTCTGCCCTATTAGCATAGGTCCTCCACTGAGTGATAAAATTTTCACTTAGCGGTGTACTCACTTTTGTTGCCAGCAGTTTAGACAGTAATGGCTGTGTGATGAGTTATTTTGAGTGGACAGCAAATTTACACTGTTACACAAACTGTACACTCACTACTTTACATTGTAGCAAAGTGTAATTTCTTCAGTGTTGTCACATGAAAAGATATAATCAAATATTTACAAAAATGTGAGGGGTATACTCACTTTTGTGAAATACTGTATATTATATTTTATAAAAAGGGTCATCATGGGTCTCCTTTAAGCTCTGTTTCCCTTTGATGGATTTTCATCTGTTTTTGGCATGGCTGTGTATCAGATGGTAGAGTACATTGTCCACTAATCGCAGGGTTCAATCACCAGCCCTTCCACATCCTGAAGTGTCACATAACCCCACTGCCAGACTTACGCTTGGGAGCCGTGTGGCCTGGCCCAACAGGTAGTACTGGAGGGTGAGGATAGCCAGACACTCTTTCTCTACAGTGCTGTACTTAGTCTCTTGCACAGAGATCTTGCGTCCAATGTGTCAGTCTGCAAAATAAAAAGAAGCGAATGTGAGGAGAATGTTAAAGCAGTCCAACACATAGTGCAGCATTTATAGAAGCCTGTTGGCATGGCTCCACCCACTGGACCAGATCTGGCAACCCCTTTTTTTAGTAAGATCATTCAGCTGGCTGGTGACATCTGAATAATTATGCATAAAACTAAGATAATAGCCAGCCAGCTCCAGGAATTTCTTACCTCCTTATTGGTCTTGGGTCTTGGGCAGGCCACAATCACTGCGGTTTTGCCAAGGTGGGGACGCACCTTCCCATGACCCAAGTGGAAGCCCAGACACCATAATTCCACCTGCCCAATTGCACACAAAAAAATTACTGGGCTGCACCCGTCACTGTGGAACTCCTCAATTACTCCCATATTGAGCATGGCCTTGAGTTCATCCCGCACTATTTGTTTTGTGCTGGGGCAAATGATAAGGGTGGCTACGTACTACCACCCCTGGGGGTATGACTATGTGGTGCTGTATGATATTAGTGTGACCAGGGAGATGCAAGAACACAATGGAAACTCTTCTTTCAACTTGGCAATGTTCGTGATTTGAGACAGAGAAATGTGGTCTCCAAGAGGGAACGGGGTAAATTGTGCGACTTTTTTTAGATTCACCTCCTTCCCCAGCACCTCACTCTCTGGAACAACCATCGACAAAGCCATGGACACCACCTTCTTCCATGGTTGGAGGAGATTGAGGTGGTAAATTTGTTGCACCCTGCCTCTATCCATTCACCTAACCTCATAGATGATGTTCACAACTTTCTGCATGGCGAGCTGTTTTGAGCTTGATGTACAGTGCCTTGCGAAAGTATTCAGCCCCCTTGAACTGTTCAACCTTTTGCCACGTTTCAGGCCTCAAACATAAAGATATAAAACTGTAATTTTTTGTGAAGAATCAACAACAGGTGGGACACAATCATGAAGTGGAACGAAACTTATTTGATATTTCAAACTTTTTCAACAAATAAAAAACTGAAAAATTGGGCGTGCAAAATTATTCAGCCCCTTTACTTTCAGTGCAGCAAACTCTTTCCGGAAGTTCAGTGAGGATCTCTGAATGATCCAATGTTGACCTAAATGTCTAATGTTGATAAATAGAATCCACCTGTGTGTAATCAAGTTGCAGGAAGATGATGGATGTGAGTATAACCAATTTAGTTGCTAGTTTAGCAGGCCAGCATTACAGTTGTGGTACTACGACAGGAAAGGTGGTGACATCTGCTGGGAAAAGGCCCAAGATTACAAAAAAAAGTCCAAAAAGATAGTTAAAAAAAAACAGCCAGTGAGTCTAAACACTAAATACTTCCCTAAATTCTTGCCACAAATTTGGAATCACCCAATTGTCTAGAATGTCTTTGTATTCTGTAGTATGACGATTTCCTTTAATTTGGCCAAACCCAAACGTCTTCCAGCATGACAATGCCTCTGTGCAGTTTTGTGGGGGCGTTACTACATGCAAATAGTCTGTGTTGGGAATGCTCTTTGCACATTACTATTGATCAACATTACTGGTGAGTATGAAGAATGTCAGCCTTTCTAAAACTTTTGTTAATCCGGCAGAAGCTTTTAGTTTGAGTTGACTTATGCAAAGAATTACACATAATTTATCTAAAAGATTGATAAATGAGGCCCATGAAATAAGAACAAAAATCATAAATCAGTTCTTTAAGTTAGAGGGTTTTTTGAACAACCCATTGCTTTCTAAATCAAGTATGGAACTTAGACAGCAAATAAGTTGAATGCTGAGTTTCTCACAAACCTTTAGCAGGTTTTTTTTTTTTTGTTTCAAATTTAGACTGTATTTTATGATGAAGAGCAAGTGTAACTGCCTCACAGTTTAAGTCAAGTTTGCTACCATTATTTGGTTCCTATGTCATGGTGCCTCCATGACAATCGCTGTAAGGAAGAAAGGATGTAACGCGGCCTAGTGGAGCAGGATACAGTGACAGGTCAAGGGAACGAAAAACGGAGCGCCCACAAGATAAAACAGTGAGATCATCACGTGAGGCAACATCCAATAGAGTTATACAGAATGTTAAAGACACTCATACATCCACAGTCATTCCAGTGTGGGTATCAGCCACAAGTGAGCCAGATCGTGAAGTTCTTGTGTATGCACTCCTCGATACACAGAGCGACACGACCTTTATTCTGGAAGAAACAGCAAAGATTCTACACACCAGAAACGAACCAGTACAGCTAAAATTCTCTACAATGGCTTCAAAAAACACAGTCGTGTCCTGCCGGAAACTGACTGGATTACAAGTGAGAGGATTCTACTCAGACAAGATAATTCCTCTGCCAGTGACCTACACCAGAGACTGCAAAGGCATGGCCTCATCTTGAACATATCGCAGATGAGATAGCTCCTCAGCAAAGACAAGCAAACTTCAGTGAAGCCACCATCAAGTTCATCCAGAAGAACTTTTATGTAGATGATGGCTTGTCAAGTTTAGCGTCTGAAAGCCAAGCTATCCAGTTAGTGAAGGAGGCAAGAGAGCTCTTCAGCACAGGCCAACTCCGGCTTCACAAGTTCATCTCCAACAGCAAGAAAGTCCTAGCCACAATCCCCAAGGAAAAATGTGCTGAAGCTGCCCAAGACCTGGACATGGCCTTAGGGGAACTACATGTGGAAAGAGCACTTGGCATACAGTGGTGCGTGGCTTCTGATGAGTTCCAATTCGGAGTGATCGTCAGAGAAAATCCACTTACCCGAAGAGGAGTCTTGTCCACAGTAGCTTCAGTATACGATCCACTTGGATTTGTGGCACCGTTCATCCTGGTAGGAAAGCAGATCCTGCAGCAGATGTGTCGTGACAAGCTCAGCTGGGATGACATCTTACCTGATGACCTTCGACCCCTGTGGGAGTTTTGGCTCCAAGACCTGCAAAACCTGGCTGGTGTGAAGATCCGGAGATGCTACATTCCATCAAACTTAAAGGTTCAACACTATGAGCTCCACCATTTCTCTGATGCCAGCGTGTCAGGTTATGGCGAGTGTTCGTACCTCAGAGCAGTCAGTGCATCAGGTGAAGTCCACTGCTCTTTGGTAATGGGGAAGTCAGGAGTAGCCCCTGTTAAGGTTACAAGCATTCCAAGACTTGAGTTGTCAGCAGCAGTTGCTGTCCGGACCAGTGACATGCTCAAAGGGGAACTGGAGATAGATTGCCAACAAGAATTCTTCTGGACAGCTTCAAAGGTTGTCCTCGGATACATCAATAATGAAGCCAGGAGATTTCATGTGTTCATAGCAAACCGTGTGGAACGCATCAAGCAAAGTACAGAGTCTGCACAATGGAGGTATGTGGCTTCTGAAGAGAATCCAGCAGATCATGCCTCAAGAGGTCTGGCAGCAGAACAACTTGTAGCTTCTAACTGGTTTACAGGCCCAGTCAAGGTGGGAGAGATTGCAAGTAGTGATCCAGAGCTCAAGAAGGCCCAGGCTCATGACACTCAGGCAAAGGAAATAAGGTCACTGTTAGATCGCCTACAAAAGTTCTCCAACTGGTCAAGAATGGTGAAAGCTATAGCCAGACTAATGCGGCGTGCAAAGGAAGCCAAAGGTCTCAAGCCAAAGTCCTGTGAAAGCACCAGTTTAGAGGAAAGGAGAGAAGCAGAGCTCAGCATAATCAAGATGGTTCAACAAGCAACCCTCTCTCAAGAAATACAGTGCATCCAGTGTCATAAGAACACACAAGTCAAAGACAAGACCAACAACTTTTGGACAAGGTGGAAGAAGGAATACCTCCTAAATCTCAAACACAGACAGAAGTGGATTAAAGACCGCAGAAACGCTAAGGTCAATGATATTGTTATTTTGCAAGGTGATGCTACACCACAAAACCAGTGGAAGTTAGCTAAGGTTATTGAAGTCTACCCAGGAAAGGACGGAAGAGTGAGAAGACTCAAGTTGCTTATCAGTGATTCAATTCTGGATGAAAAGGGAAAGCGCATCTCTAAACCTGTTCACCTGGAGAGATCCATCCATAAAACAGTTACATTGTTGGAAGCATACTGAAGACTCCAGCATCGTCTAGTCACTCAGTTCTTAAGTTAAGCCATAGGTGAATTGTTGGTATTTTCAAATTAATATTATGTGCAATTTATATGCAGCATGTGTGTCTTTTTAAGCTGTTCTAAGAAATCACTTGTGATTTGGTGGGAGTATAACTGCCTCACTGTTTAAGTCAAGTTTGCTACCATTATTTGGTTCCTAGCTGAAAATAATGGATTGTAGAGGCGGAATTAATTAGCGCCGATCTTGTGTTCCGCACGTACCTAAATGAGCGCAACACCTTTAAGCGAAGCGCTAAAAGCATCGCATGGCAAGAGCTCTCCAGGCTGGGCAAATGGTGGAAATGAATCTGGACATATATTAACCGAGGAGAAAGAAGACTTTAAGATTTAGCTCCTCTTAAGTAGAAGGCAGCCTATGAGTTTTCACGGGTTGAAGTCTTGAAGGGTTGAAGTCTTGAAGGGTTGAAGGGTTGAAGGGTTGAAGTCAATGGTTGATGTGTTGACCATCATTTGAGAAATAAAACCCCGTTTTTAAACAAGACCTCGTGCTACGTGTTTACTACTGGAGGGAGCTACAAGCAAGTCTTCACTCACTTTGTATATTTTACATCAGTAATGTAATATCCTACTGGGATGCAAATGTATTTGGTCTCTAAATTACAGTGAAAGGATTAGTGCAAGAATGTACAGGTGATCAGGGAATTGTATATTCATTGAGAAGCCATGTTACCTGAGGCCTCATATGGTAGGCACAATGGTTTCCAAATGGACAGAGCAACATCATTTAAGTCATCAGAACAGCTGTTGGCTGGTGGACAAAAGACCTTTATTGATTCTGGAATTAAATGATAGTCAAGAATGGTCTACAATGGAAAGAAAGAAATAAAAACATCCACAGAGTAAAGAAAAATGTGGTTTATATTAAAGAGCAGTTATAGCACTGTTACTTCACTGACAAAAATATGTGCAGTATGAAAGATAACAACAGGTGATGGAACAAGTGACTGTTTTCAAATGATTGTTCATATGTGGAATGTGCATAAACACATATGGTAAAAAATGTAGTATGATTTATATGCTGTTTGGGGATGTTTCTTGCATCCCTGTGCAAAAAATGTTGGAAGTTACTGGTTAACAACACAAATTCTAAGGTTAAGGGTCCTTATTCTGGGCCACTAGGTTGGTTTCTTTCAGAATTAGTGTACCGCATGTTTTTGCCAAGTACCAATAGCAAAGTTACCATCTCACAATCATAATCCCGCATGGGTAGCCTTTAAAGGTCCTGACTATGCTCACTTGTCTTGTTTCCCATTCTGAGAATTGAGTCAAGATCTTTTGAAGTGTTCTAATACTTTGTTTCTTGCTTATTTTGCTATTGTTAACTCTGAACTATCAAACGAAAGTGTATTGACATACTCCTAGTGTTTGACTTACTACTTTTTGCAAATTTCACAGTATATTCAAAACAAATATGTGGCCTATTGTCTGTGTCAGTATGTAGCAGTGTCAGTACTGTGGACACACAGTAACTAATTTCATAATGGTATAACTTGATAAAATGTTGTGAATTGTTGAACTTTTCCATAGACATGTATTTACACCACAAAAATAGCATAACATTTCTTATTATAAGATTATAATAAAAAAAAACAAATACAAATAATATTATTAAATGTATTTCTAGAATTGTAAACTAATTTAATACTTTAAATGTACTTATTTTATTTTGCAGATAATTTTGTGAGTGTATTCAGTCTAGTCTATTGAGGAGTCCTGATGGCTTGGGAGAAGAATATGTTATAGGGCCCGAATTCTTCGGTACCTTTTACAAGATGGCAGGAACTTGTGTGAGGGCTCTGTCGGGTTATTCACAATGCTGGTGGCTTTGCGGATGTAGCATGTAGTGTAAATGTCTATAATGGAGGGAAGAGAGACCGTGATGATCTTCTTAGCAGTCCTCACTATCCACTGCAGGGTCTTGCAATCTGATACAGTGCAATTTCCAAACCAGGCAATGATGCAGCTGCACAGGATGCTCTCAATAGTTCTTTTGTAGAAGATGTTGAGGATGAGGGGTGGGAGATGGGCTTTTTTCGGCCTTCCCATAAAGTAGAAACGCTGCCGGCTTTCTTGCTTACGGGGCTGGTGTTATCAGGTGAACACCGTTGGTGTCCCCAGATGAACTTGGAGCTCTTGATGATCTCCACAGAGGAGCCATCAATGTTCAATGGAGAGTGGTCGCTCTGTGCTCACCTGAAGGCAACAACCATCTCTTTGTTTTGTCCATGTTCAGACAAGTTGTTTGCTTTGCACCAATCTATTAGCCGCTGCACCTTCTCTCTTTATGTTGACTCATTACTCTTGCTGATGAGATCCCCCATGGTCATGTCATTGGCAAACTTGCTGTTGTAATTCGAGCTGTGCATTGCTGCACAGTCATGAGTCAGCAGAGTGAACTGCAGTGGACTGAGCACACAGTCCTGGGGGCACGTGTGCTCAGTGTGGTGGTGCAGGAGAGATTGTCTTGATCTGGACTGACTGAGGTCTCCCAGTCAGGATAATCAAGATCCAGTTGTAGAGAGAGGTGTTCAAATCCAGCAGGTTCAGCTTTCCAATCAGTATTGAGAAATGATTGTGTTGAATGCTGAAATGAGGTTTATGAACAGCATTTGAACATAGGTATCCTATTTGTCCAGGAGGTTGTAGTGTGGTGGTGATATACGAACTGCAGGTGGTCCAGTGAGGGGGGCAGCAGAGTCTTGATGTGCCTCATGACGAGCCTATCAAAGCACTTGGTGCAGAATATTGTTGTCTTGGACCTCTCCGCTACCCGCCTCTATATCAATCTGTCATAAAGATTTAATGTTCTTTTTGAAGCTGGAAAAAATCAAGTATAACATCAGAGGTAGCGGAGACTCATTTTTGGGAAAATGGCAACAGTTTATTATCTACTTCAAGGATGTACGCACCATGGAGGTAGATTAAGGAGAGGTGGACGGTCAATACTACCCATCTCACCCCCCATTTCTCTCTTTATTTATTTATTTTTTTCTTTTTTGATTCTGTATGCATTTATGAAATTAATATGAAACATATGTAATTGAATTACATGTACATGAATCATAAATAAATGAATCATATGTAAACATTCCTGGGTAGGGTGGGAGGGGCTGTTATTGGGGTAAAAAATATTGATTCTGTATTGATATATTTGTTGCACTCTGAAAAGTGTATGAGAATAAATAAAAAATATAAATCCAAAAAAAAACCCACTTCATTATGATGTGTGTGAGTGCAATGTTACAGTAGTCATTGACGCAGCACCCTGACTACTTCTTTGGCACAGGGACAATGGTAGTGGCCTTGAAGCACGTTAGAAGCATGATGGTGCTGTTCAAGGAGATGTTGAAAATGTCAGTGAGAACATCCACCAGCTGGTCTGCACATCTTCTGAGCACTCTGCAAGGAATGTTGTCTAGTCCAGCAGCTTTCCATGGGTTGAGTCTGCATAGAGATTTCCTCCCATCAACCATGGTTGATTTAGAGGAAGGTTGGTCTTCCTCACTGCCATGCCATTCTGTACCTCAAACTAAGCGTAGAAGTTGTTCAGCGCATCAGGAAGGGAGGCCTCATTGTCACAGGAGTGTGATGTTGTCCTGTAGTTGCTGACGGACTGAATGTCCAGCCACATGCGCTGCGTGTTGTCCATGAAGTGGGTGTTCTGGGCGTGTGTGTGATTTGCCTCTCTGATGGCCTTCGGCAGTTTGATCCTCACTCTACTTCTTCTTCTTGTCACCTGCTTTGAAGTCAGAGCTTGCTGATGTAGCTGGTCACTGATGCCATGTATTCCTCCATATTCGTGAAGTCACTATTGGTTGAAGCCACCCTGAACATGTGCCAGTTAGTGTGCTTAAAACAGTACATTAGAGCAGACATGGCTCCTGCTGGCCAGGATTGCACCTGCTTCAAAACCGGTTTTGAGCATCTGATGAACAGTTTGTATGCTGGGATTAGCATAACAGAGATATGATCAAAGTAGCAGAGTGGGGGAGGGTCTATGCCCAGTACGTGCCAGGGATGTTTGTGTAAACAATATCCAGCGTGTTCGCACCTCTTGTTGCAAAGTCCACATGTTGGTGGAATTTAGGGAGCTCTGACTTGAGATTCACATGGGTCAAATCTCCAGTGATGATAAACAGTCCATCAGGGTATGTTCTGCAGCTTACGCATGGGGTCTGCTGGAGGATGAGGTAGTCCAATTTATTATCCAGGGAACAGACATTGGGGAGCAGGATGGACGGGAGAGCTGGCCAGTTAGGGTTTGCTTTTAGTCTAGCATGAACCCCCACCCTTTTTCTGTGCTTCTTCTTCCTTGCCCAAAACTTACAATGTCCCCTCCCCAGGCCATTGGTATCATTCAAAGCCAAGGACTGGAGACCTGGTCTCCGCATCATGCAGAGATCGCATTGCTTCTCAAGCAGATCATCATGCAGGTTGGTTGTTGCATGATTTCTGTATTTTAGCAGTGTCTGGCGATGGTAGACATGAAGACCATTTGCTCTGATGTCCATGAGCTTTAAAAAATCAGGCTAATAAACAAAAATAGCACCATTTTGGATCTGGCATGGCCACTACATACTACCATTGGATAAGCATAACATAATTCATGGTCACAATAATATATTAAAGTCATTCTCTTTCATTTATCTCCTGGGAGGAAACCAGAGTACCCAGATGAAACTCACTCAGAAACAAGGAGAACTCAGACTCTGGAGATGTAACCAACATTACCAGCTGCACAAACATGTCTATTCATTGAAAATTTAGGTCAAATGACAATAGGTAGGATACTTGCTAACACTAATATTCCAGTGAGAAACTGTGCCCACCAAATTGATGGCAGATGTACATTATGATAAACAATAAGCAGCATTACCTGGATATACAGTTTGTTCTTAAAATTTGAGAGAACACTAAATAAAAATACAGATTACTGTTTATTTCCCCAAAGACATTTTCAATATCTTTTCAATATAACTGAATGTAGAAATGTAATGTCTCAAATATGATAGAGCCTGAAAATTAAATCTTTTTCTGACCCTCACAACTGAAAACACTGGACACTGTTAAGCATCAAATATAGAAGAATTATATACAGTATATTGACAGTGCAAGATCTGCATAGTGACTGACATAATATCCAAGCAGAGCCAAGAGTAAGGAAATACACTGGCTGTTCAAATACACAAAGCATATTTTATTCATCATAATTTAATTGGTCAGACTACAAAGCCTCACAGTATGTAATGTGAAGCAAAATTTTCCATATGCCATTGTTAGCTGATGGAAAGTCTGTACAGCTCTGTAACAGGAATGTCATGTTGCAAGTTATTACTTCCACTGTTTGAAACAAAACTTTAAATTTGACTGGAAATAATTTTGGCCTGCGAGAGTCTATTGGCATGTTAGGATTACCACTGAATTTTTCAGGAAGGACTAGCTCACTTAAGCACACCACCTGGCCAATTTAAATAAAAGCAAATAAAAGCTTGATGTTCCAGTTCCTAATTAACAATCAATACACTTTCAGTTACAAAAATATGATGATTAAATGGTTAAATCCTCATGATTGCCTGTTTCTTATGAAATGACTAGGTATGTGCGTCAAAAACACAAACTAAATATCATTTTAATGAAAACAGATTTTCTTTCTCAATAGTTCTGTATAAATTGATTTGAATTGTGTAGTGCTCAGTTTGAGATAAACTGAGGATTTGAGCAAAGGTTCCCAACCTTCTTCCTGGAGTACCCTCTGTCATGTACATTTTAGTGTTTTCCCTGGTCCCAACATATCTGATGTCTGCACCTTGCCATTAACATTTATTGGGGCATTATAAAACCTTTCTTTGTAGTGTAAATCCTGGTCAATATTTTAGACCCCGTTCACAGAAGTTGCTGAAATAGCGGGCGGCTGTGGCTCAATCGGTAGAGCGGGTTGTCCACTAATCCACTAATCCTAGGGTTGGTGGTTCGAATCCCGGCCCGGGTGATCCCATGCCGAAGTGTCCTTGGCAAGACACTGAACCCTAAGCTGCCCCCGATGGCAAGCTAGCACCTTGCATGGCAGCTCTGCTACCATTGGTGTGTGAGATTGCTCTCATTTGTAAGTCGCTTTGGATAAAAGCGTCTGCTAAATGAATAAATGTAAATGAAACACAAAAGATGCTGAAACCTTGGCCCATGCTATTATCACTACTTGTCCTGACTAATGAAAATTCCTTTATATTGTTTCCTTGTTAATACCATACAGCAACATATAATATTCTCACATCACTGCTATACTCCATAAGGTACACTGGCTACCAATTTCAGCCTGCATACTATTCAAAATCCTGCTTATGACCTATAAACCCTTACATGGCTTTGCACCATTTGCTCCAGTTTACATCTCCCCCATCCCTATACCCCTGTACGAAACTCCTACTTGTCCCTAGGTTTAGATTTTCCACTATCAGAATTATTCTGATATATTTATACTTTAATTGAGTATTATTGAAATCGAATCCTTGTACTCTTACTTACATTTCTAAGAAACAAAGTATGTGTTCTTACATTTTCATTTAGTACTTTATTTTCTTGTTAAAAATCTTAAAGGTCTCTTCCTCTTCCATCAAGCTAATGACTGTATGTATGTTGTACTGCAATCAAATTGTCTCAGTTTAGCATCATTAAACTTTAGCATTCAATTGTTTCAGTTTAACATCCAATCAAGAATAAAAACTATCAAGATTCTTGCCAATTTGTCATTTGTGTTGACTTTCTGATGCTACACAATGTACAGTAGTTAACCTTTCAACTATCTGTGTGCCTCTGCAGATGGATAAGCTACAAAACTACAGTGTGGAACCTGAGGATGAGAACTCCTGGCCTTACCTCAGTAAATGTTCCAATATGCTGGAGTAAGCAAACATTCATATAAAACAAGGTGTCTCACTAGAAGTCATGAACACGTAATATCTGTCACATATCGTGATGACGGAGAGCTATGGCTGGACGCAAATGCAGTAGAACTGTTTTTATTAAAAGAGAGATTAGCAGTATTTCCAAAAACGTAATCCAAACAGGGCATTCAAAAACAGGTGAGGGTCAGGCGATCAAAAAACAGAACCAAACAGGGCGAGGCAGAAGGCGAAGTCGCGGTCACAGAAAACAGGGTTGATACACCAAAACAGGAAGCGTGAAACATAAACGAAGGCTCTAAATTGGTTAGCGGAGAAACCAGTTTAAACAACACTAACGTGGACAAAACAAAACCTGAGACTTAACATGCAAACGTGACATGAACATGGACTATGGTGATCTTATCTTACTGAAGCCAAAGTTATCTAAACACTTACTCATACACAAACAATATTCCGCGCCGTGTGCTGCACGGTGCGTGGTATATAAGCATGCTGCATCAGCATCGTAATCTCTAGCAGCTGAGAGCAATGCAGACACGTGACAGCTTAGCCAATGACAGACATGGGGAGGAGACGTGACATAAACATAAACAATGTCCACGTGTTGAAGTGTCATGAAAGTCAACTCGGGAAAGAGCAGGTGCATGTGCGCATACGCACTTCACTCTGCTTCAAAGGGGAATCGTGACAAAATCTAATCTAAAAAAATAAAAATAAAAAGCATTTTGTGGTACATTTAGCTAATTTCCTAACAATAACTGGCTATATTTATCTAAATTTTATTAAATTCATATTATTTAACCCATTTCCTTTGCTAATGCTAGGTTACATTAGCACTGGTTCCAGTGGCTAACATAAATTGTCTAGGTAGCAAGTTAAATTCTAGCTAATGGTAAATTGTGGTTACATTATATTTTACTCATGAATTCATTAGTAAACTATGCAGCATTAGGGGCACACGGTGGCTTAGTGGTTAGCACGTTCGTCTCACACCTCCAGGGTCCGGGGTTCATGTCTTGCCAGGGCCATGTGTATGCGGAGTTTGCATATTCTCATCGTGCATCGGGGGTTTCCTCCGGGTACTCCGGTTTCCTCCCCCAGTCCAAAGACATGTATGGTAGTGTCTAAAGTATCTGTAGTGTATGAATGGGTGTGTGTATGTGATTTTGCCCTGCGATGGACTGGCACCCTGTCCAGGGTGTACCCCGCCTTGTGCCCGATGCCTCCTGGGATAGGCTCCAGGTTCCCAGTGACTCTGATAAAGGAGTAAGCGATGGATAGAAGCGATAGAAGATGGATGGATGGATTGATGGACTATGTAGCATTAGTGACGCAAATGACAACCAAACTACAGAAATTGAATGATGTTTTCATCAACTACACAAAATTGTGTAATTGCTTTAAAACAAAAAACATATTTTAACAGTTTTATATGAGTAACAGAAGTTATGTTTCACATGAAAACATGACATTAACTCAATTTGATCAGTTATAAAATACTTTTTACTTTTGATTTTTGGCTTCATACTTGCACTTTTAACTGAATAAGATAATTTCACTTATAATATATTTCTCTGTCCAATATGGTAGGTAGGTTATTTAGTATATATTATTTTAAAATGTAAATTGTGACTTTGATACTGAAATTACTCATAGTGTTAACCTAAATGCAAGCTAGTTTACTAGCAGTTAACTAGCTAGCCATATATGTTCTAACATTACATACAGTATACAGTAGTACAGAACATTAACTCTAAAGTCATTATGTTCACACATAAAGGGTCACACATACATATTCCCTGATTGCATGTAGTGCTGTACTAGCATAGTATAGGAAGAATGGCAAGGGAAAAGGATGGGGCTGGAGTGGCAGAAGGACATTGGACCATTCCTATTTGCATATCAAGCATATTCATAGTTCATAACATCCTTTTTGTAGGTTTAGAAATGTTCCTTTGTCACTTTAACAGTGCCTTTCCCTCTTGAAAATCTAACCAATTTATTACTCAATATTTATAGTGTAATTTATAATAGTTTAAAATTACACATTCAAGAGTAATTTAAGATCACCAACAACATGGAAAAATCCAGATTGCTAATGGGGTCATTTTGGGGATGAGGGGTGATTCCTACAAATTTTCTGAGAGGTTGAACCTTCTCCAGTGCTGCAGAGAAGGCCTGACTGCAAATGTTTATGGAATCCGGAAAAAACACTTTTTAATTGGTATGCTGACATGTATGAAAATGAACACTTGGACTAGCGTCCTATCCTGATGATTTTCACAGTTGAAAATTTTCCTTCACAGTTTTAAAATATCCTGATTAAAGACTTTCAGCAAGGTCGTGAAAAGCAGTATGTTTTTATTGTGGTCCTAGTTCAATTCAATTCAATTCAATTCAATTCAATTCAATTTTATTCGTATAGCGCTTTTTACAATAGACATTGTCTCAAAGCAGCTTTACAGGAATATAAACACAGTACATACACAGTAAAAGTGAGAAATTATCCCAACTGAGCAAGACAC
>JAFFST010052456.1:32643-72679 GCA_022414735.1 Noturus placidus
GAGGATGGTCACTGCCAGTGTTCGGCCACCAGAGGCCGCCAGATCCAGCCATGGTACGGCTGGCCAACAGGGGGAATCGTGACAATTGACAGTTGATTTTTAATAGTCATAGTTACTGTTATTTATTTGCACAATTATATCTGAATTCAGGAATAGGACTGGGTTTACTTTGCATTCTAAAATTTGTATGTCACATAAGTAGATGCTAGATAGATAGTCTAAATTTAATTTTTCATTTGATGAAAACCATCTCCACTTTTTTTAGATATCATCTAAATATAGACGAATACCATTTTAGGACATCAACCAAATTGTTTCTAAATGTTCTTCTTAATTATGTGAGGGAGCTTTGATGCTCAAGTATACACAGCTCACATCACATTATACTGTAAGCAGAACATGACCATCTAAGATCCTGCTTAACCCAAGGTTAAGTTTAGATTCTCAAAACAAATATGACTATTCTTGGCCATAAAAGTGTACTGCAAATAATAGCTAATAAATCTTGCTGGACCTTAACAGTTTTGACAGTGAGAACATTCAGAACACCTCACAATTGTAGTTAAATCATGCCAATCGAAAATGTTATACTCTGTTATGATCACTGAGAAATAAAATGCACTTATAAAATTTATAAAATAATAAAAATAAATAAATAAATGTTACGTGAAGACTAAATTTGTCAATATTAATGTGAATTTAGTTGATTCAGCTGAGATATGGGGTGTTGAAATGCATCATCTTGTCACAGCACCACCAGCCTCATCCGCTGTCACCAGGGAACTGTCACTCACCTCGCACACACGCAGGCGCACTACCTCGAACTCCACTTCCCATGAGTCACCACCGTCGCGCCTGCGCTCTCCCAACTACGGATTCAGAATGCACGCACCTGTTGCCAATTATTCCACACATCTCCCTGCCTGTATAAATTCCCCTCAGAATTTGGAATTCAGAAGAGTGTACTTACAAGCTCCTGTTGATTTCGGCTAAAATTGTAGTTAATTTGCGCTTTTCAGTACAGTCATATAATAGATTTTGACTTTCTCTACTCTGTTTCTTTGTCCGCACTTTTAACTCTGAGAAAAGGAGTTATGGCATCTGAAAGGCTAAGGAGAAATAAAACCGACAAGCTACCTTCGGACCTTGAGAATCTTCGTAATATTCTAATTACAGAGCTAACAGCTAATATTACAGCTAATAATGATAATATTGCAGTTAATATTAATGCCGCTTTGGCCCCAGTTATTGCGTCTATTGAGAGTATTAAGTCTAGTATTGAGTCACAAGGACGGCGTATTGATGATAATGTTTATAGCGACCGTACTGTTGCACTGGAGGACATGGTGCTAAAGGTGACTCTGCCTAACAAACACCTCATGGATAAAGTGGAGGACTTAGAGACCCGCTCACGATGCTGCAATCTCCGAGTTATCGGTATTCCGGAGGGAGAAGAAGGCAGTAATCCGGTTACATTTATGTCTAAATTTTTTCAAGATGTCCTCGGATCCGAAATTCTTCCAACCGCTCCATTGTTAGACAGAGCGCATCATATCGGCCCTTTGCCCTCGGGGGAGCAGCGAGAGAATCAGAGGTCCAGAGCGGTGATTGTGAGTTTTCACTATCTTCAGGACAGAGAGAAAGTTATTCAACACAAGAATTGGGATCAACTTTTCAATCAAGGCCGCAAGGTTTTCATCTTTCCGGACTTCAGCTCAAGCGTCGCTAAGAAGAGAGCGGCTTTTTCTGCGGTGAGAAACAACTTGCGTGATAGACATGTGTGGTCTTCTCTCAAATATCCTGCTAACCTTTGGGTTAACCTCGGTGATGAGAGGCTGCAATTTGACTGCCCCAAAAAAGCACAACAGTGGTTTAATGAACGGTATCCTGCATCTTCATCTTAAATCTGTCTACATGACTGTTAACCGATTTATTAATAGCTGTTATGTGTCTGTGGGACTGAGTTGCAAATTCCGGATGTTCAAGTGTTTTGGGGCTCTGACTCCATGGTTAGGGAATGGAGAGTTAAGTCTTCAGAGCAGGGAGGGGGAGGGAGGGCTGGTATATTATGTTGCGTGGGTGGGTGTGGGAGGGGGTCTGTGTTGTTGCATGTATGTGTGGGGGGGAGGGTACTGTGCTGTGTTGTGTGTGTGTGTGGGGCTGCCCTTTATTTATCTATCTACTTATTTTATTTATCTATTTCCCCCCTTCCCTGGTTTTTTTTTCTTTCCCTTTGTGCCTGCCTCTCAGTACTCCATTCTGCACTAATCTAAACTAATGGACAAGACCCGAAATTTGTTCATATTTTTAAGTTGGAACGTGAAAGGTCTGAACAGTCCCGTTAAAAGGTCAAAGATTTTGACTCACTTAAAACTACAAAAACCTGGCATTACATTTCTACAGGAAACCCATCTCCATCTCAGGGATCAATGCAGACTTCAAGCTCGCTGGACTTCGCATATGTTCCACTCCAATTTTGATTCCAAGTCCAGGGAAGTTTCTATCCTGATAAGTAAGACGGTGCCCTTTTCTTTTGATAATGTTACTTCTGAAGTGAATGGTAGATATGTGATTGTTAAAGGAAAAATCTCACAGACACCAGTAGTTTTGGTGAATGGATATGCCCCAAACTTTGATTTTTGTTCAGAATTTGATGTCCAAAATTCCTGCTTTGAATACACATCTCTTGATATTTGGGGGAGATTTGAACTGTGTTATTGACCCAGCCTTGGATAAATCTAGCGTGGTTGCGAGGGTTCCTTCTGCAATGGCAAAGGTGTTTTCAGAGTTTATGGATCAGAATGGCTACATTGATCCATGGAGGTACTTAAACCCCACAGTGAGGAAATATTCTTTCTTTTCTCACATGCATAAATCTTTCATGCATTGATTACTTTTTTATTAATAACTATCTAATTTCTCAGGTGGTAAACTCTGAATATCTACCAATTGTTATCTCAGACCACCCTCCTCTATGTCTTGACATTCTTCTACCTTCACATCGCGCCTTTCACCCACCATGGAGGCTTAATTCTCTACTTTTATCTGATTCAACATTCTGCAAGTA
This sequence comes from Noturus placidus, assembly GCA_022414735.1. Taxonomy (NCBI): domain Eukaryota; kingdom Metazoa; phylum Chordata; class Actinopteri; order Siluriformes; family Ictaluridae; genus Noturus; species Noturus placidus. Next base: position 35,711 of record JAFFST010052456.1, read on the forward strand.
TATCTCTACTTCGATAAATGATTTTCTTCTCACTAACCAAACTGATTCAATCTCTTACTCTCTACTTTGGGAAACTCTGAAGGCCTTCTTAAGGGGACAGATAATCTATTTTTTTCTGCTCTTGCCAATAAGCAACGTAGGAATAATAATAAAGAGTTATCTGATAATATTCGGGCCATTGACGACCAATATGCTCTCAACCCAACCCATGAGCTGCATAAACAATGGCTTAATTTGCAGGCGGAGTTTGATTTGTTATTGACAGGTGAGGCGGAGAGGCTGCTGTTACATACGCGTGGCAATTATTATGAATATAGGGATAAGGTTGGTCGGTTCTTGGCTCACCAATTGTGTAGCCAAGCAGCTTCACGCTCTATTCCTCAGATTATGCAATCCAGTGGTGTATTAACCTCGGATTCTGCAGAAATTAATTCAATTTTCAAAAGTTTTTACTCCTCCTTATACACAGCTGAAGCTCCTGATAACTCAGATAACATGGACCATTTTCTTAGAAATGTTAATTTTCCCAGAGTTGACCCTTTATTGGCATCTGAATTTGACAATCCTATTACTTTGGATGAGATTGTTCGCCCAATCAATTCATAACAATCTAAAAAATCACCTGGTCCGGACGGGTTTCCTTCCGAATTTTATAACAAATTCCATATCTTATTGGCCCCATTACTCCTGGCTGTATTCAAGGAGTCCCTAGAAATATGGACGTTGCCACAAACATTATGACAAGCAACCATAACTTTGTTGCTAAAAGATGGGAAGGACCCGACATTGTGTAATTCATACAGACCTATTAGCCTCCTTAATGTTGATGTCAAGATTTTAGCTAAGCTCTTGGCCTCTCGTCTGGAGGGGGTTCTCATTATTTCACAGGAGCAAACCGGATTTGTAAAAGGATGGCATTCCTCTTCTAATATTCGTACTCTATTCAATATTTTGTATTCAAAACAGAACAGCGTCTCCTCAGAAGTGATCGTCTCTTTGGACGCAGAGAAAGTGTTTGATAGGATCAAATGGGAATATCTTTTCAAGAGGTTCGGCTTTGGGGATGGATTGATATTGTGGGTGCGTTTGTTATATGCGGAACCGCAGGCTTCCATATGAACCAACGATGCTAAGTCTGACTATTTTACTTTGTCGCGGGGTACGCGATGTCCTCTGTCTCCCTTACTTTTTGCCATAGCGATTTAACCTCTCTCGATCATGCTCAGGACTCTTCCTGTATTTCAGGGTTTAGTTCGCAATGGAATTAAACATCTACTGGCGCTGTATGCTGACGATTTACTACTGTATGTTACAGATCCAATTGCATCTATTCCAGAGATAAAATGTTTATTAAATGACTTTGGAAAATTTTCAGGGTATAAACTGAAACTACCAAAGAGTGAATGTTTACGCATAAACCAATCTGGCCAAAGGATAAAACAGACTGAAATACCTTTTCGTTTGGAGCACTCAAAATTCAAATATGTCGGAGTTAACGTCACTCATTCCTATTCTGCATTAATGGCTACGATTTTCACACCCTTAATCTCACACATGAAGTCAGCCTTTCAAAGATGGGCAGCTCTACCACTATCCCCTCTTGGTAGAATAAACACTATAAAAATGAACATTCTTCCAAAATTCCTCTACTTCTTTCAATCCATCCCTTTGTTTTTACCCAAATCTTTCTTTAAGAATATAGACAAATTAATCTCATCTTTCATATGGGCAGGAACAACTTCCAGGGTCTCCAAATTTTTACTTCAGAGGAGTCGACTGAGTGGTGGCCTTTCTTTGCCCAATTTCATGTATTATTATTGGGCGGCTAACATACAGAAACTGGTGTTCTGGGTGCACCCCCCTCTCTTCCATGGTGCCACTTAGAAGCACAGTCTTGTATTTCGACCGACCTCCCTGCTTTGGTGTTCTCCTCCCTTCCTATAGCCCTTTGACAATACACAGATAATCCTATAGTATGTACCTCTCTGAAAATTTTCTACCAGTTTCGTCGTCATTTTAAATCTGTCTCTGCCTCAATCGGGGCACCTATATGTAATAACCACCTCTTTCCCCCCTCCTTTATAGATTCCACATTCTCTCTTTGGGAACAGAAGGGTCTGAAACACTTTGAGGATCTTTTCATCAACGATGTGTTTGCAAATTTTTCTGAATTATCCTCGTCATTCAGCCTGCCTTCGTCTCACCTTTTCCGTTTCTTTCAAATTACACACTGTGTCTCCTCCCTATTCACTGGGTTTCCCTCCTTACCTATAAAGTCTGCATGGGAAGATGTGTTCAAGCTGGATCCTCATAAGGGGGGCATTATTTCACAGATATATGCAACGATTTGGTCTCAAGATCATTCTTACAATATTGAACCCATTAGTGCCTGGGAGGAGGAATTGGGTCTGGAGCTTGAGGATGATTACTGGGGCAGAGTGTTAGATAATATACAGACCACCACGTCATGTGCTAGACTTAGTTTCATACAATTTAAAGTGGTCCATAGAGCTCACCTCTCTAGGAGTAAACTGTCTAAAATATATCCCAATGTTCCCGACATGTGGGAAAAATGTAAACTTTCACTGTGTAACCTGAGTCATATGTTTGCACTCTGTCCCAAACTACAGAGCTTTTGGAACTCCTTTTTTAAGACTATGTCCGACATTCTTAGAATCAATTTGGAGGTCTGTCCTCTAATTGCCATCTTTGGTGTCCCATCTCAGTGTCAGCCTCTGAACCTTAGATAAGCTAGTGTTGTAGCCTTTGCATCATTGCTTGCTTGGTGCAGAATATTGTTGTCTTGGACCTCTCCACAACCCTCCTCTATATCAGTCTGGCTTAAAGATCTAATGTTCTTTTTGAAGCTGGAAAAAATCATCAAGTATAACATCAGAGGTAGGAACGACTCATTTTTGGGAAATGGCAACAGTTTATTACCTACTTCAAGGATGTACGCACCCTGGAGGTAGATTAAGGAGAGGTGGATGGTCAATACTATCCATATTACCCCCCCCCTTTTCTTTCTTTCTTTCTTTCTTTCTTTCTTATCCCCCCCCCCTTTTGATTCTGTATGGATTTATGAAAAAAAAAACGAAACATATGTAATTGAATTACATGTACATGAATCATAAGTAAATGAATCATATGTAAACATTCCTGGGTAGGGAGTGGGAGGGGCTGTTATTGGGGTAAAAATGTTGATTGTGCATTAATATATTTTGTTGTACTCTGAAAAGTGCGTGAGAATCAATTAAAAAATATATAAATCTGAAATTCCCTCAGCAACATTCACCCAACGTGAAGTATATGTCTTATTGACTAGTTCCTTAGCGTTACCAAGCCTACTTTCGTGTTTTGATCCACCGTTTAACTTATATTTCCGCCTATTGACTACAATCCGCCTATTGACTCTAGGGGAGCACTCGCCCCTCGCCACGATTGCCTTCTACACTGGCGCCTGAGAAATACTAAGGAGATACTAAGCTGTCGGGTTTTCCTTCTGCAGTGCTCTCTCTTTTTTTCCACCTATCCTGACATGACTGATCAGCAGAAAATCGTCCACTTCATGGAGCTCCTGACTGGCAAAGCACTGCTTTGGGCTACAGCAGAATGGGAACAGGAGGTGGGTGGGACCCGCTCCTTCAAGCATCTGATAGCCCGCTTCTGCACTGTTTTCACTCCTCGGACAACCAAGAGACCTTGTCATTATCCCAAGGGGTGCGCAGTGTAGCTGATTACGCTGTAGAATTCTGGACAGTAGCCGCCAAAAGCGGATAGAATGATCCAGCATTGACAACCCTGTTCCGTCGTGGACTAAACGCTGACGTCATCAAAGGGTTGGCATGCCGCAATGATGAGGGGACGCTGGACACTGATCACACTGGCAATACATCTCGACTGCCTACTCAAGGGCCATGCTCTCCCCCCCGCTGTTAAGGAGACGCCAGCCCCGTTGAGCCCCGAGGAGCCCGTAGAATTGGGCAAAACCCACGTGAGTGAATAGGGGAGATGCCGCTGCTTCTACTGTGGCAAGTCAACCCACTTCATTCGGCAGTGTCCTGAGAAGCCACGTCCTCGCCTCGGGGTAAGCATGCAACCCCTTGTTCATTGTGGAGAGCAATCCGCTTTTACCTTTCCAGTATTGTTAGAAAACCCATCCTTCTCTTGTGTTGTAGAAGCCCTGATTGACTCCGGAGCAGCCGGACACTTCATTTCCCAAGCCACCATTGCCCAGTATAACTTTCCCGTCCTCTTTTTGGAACACCCACGTTGCATCCACAGCATTGACGGTGCCTCCATGGAGAGGGGCGTGATTACACATTGCACCGAACCACTGCACCTGTGGGTCAGTGCCCTACACCAAGAAACCATCCTGCTGTATGTCATAGAGACCGCCCGTCATCCCGTGGTTCTCGGCCTCCCCTGGTTGAAGCATCATAACCCCCAAATATCATGGGCACGCAGGGAGATCGTGCGGTGGTCACCACAATGTATTACTCACTGCATCCAGGACCCGGTAATCATGCTATCCTCCCCAACCATAGAAAGTCCCGATCTGGCCAAACCTGTATTGATTCCCCAGGCTTACCATGACCTCCTGGAGGTCTTTAGCAAGAAGAGGGCGAGTGGGCTTCCCCCTCACCGGGAATATGATTGCAAGATCGACCTCCTTCCCGGCACCACACCAACCCGGGGAAGAGTTTACCCCCTGACCCTCAAGGAACAGGAAGCCATGGAGGAGTACATCCAGGAGGCACTGCAACAGGGATATATAAGACCTTCCACAACCCCTGCCTCCGCAGGATTCTTTTTTGTTGAGAAGAAGGGAGGGGGCTCTGTCCATGTATCAATTATTGGGGACTTAACCAATGCTGTGTGAAATACCGATACCCCTTGTCCTTAGTCCCATCAGCCCTGGAACAACAACTTACCACCACAGTTTTTACATGGTTAGATTTACGCAGCGCATACAACTTGGTCCGGATCCGGGAAGGAGACGAGTGGAATACGGGGTTAAGCACCACTTCAGGGCACTATGAGTACCAGGTAATGCAATATGGGCTGGCCAACGCCTCTTCTGTATTCCAATGCCTCATTAATGACGTGCTACGGGACATGCTGGGGCGTTACGTGATTGCATATATTAATGACATTCTCATCTACTCCAACACCAAGATGTTCAGCACGTCTGCCATGTTTTGCATTGCCTGTGGGAGAACCAATTATATGTAAAGGCAGAAAAATGTGAATTCAATCAGCATACCATTGCCTTTCTGGGATAAGTGATCAGCCCCCAGGGAGTCGCCATGGATCAAGGGAAAGTCAAAGCAGTATAGGGGTGGCCCACACCCACTACCGTTAAAGAGCTACAGCGCTTCTTGGGGTTCGCCAATTTCTACCGGAGATTTATAAGGAACTTCAGCACCGTGGCAAAACCTCTCACCACCCTCCTACAGGGGAAACCTGGAAGCCTTCGGCCCAACAAGCTCTGGAGAGGCTCAAGTTGGCCTTAACAACCACCCCCATCTTACGGCATCCAGACCCCTCGACAGCTTTCATGGTCGAGGTGGACGCCTCAGAAGTCGGGGACCGAGCCGTCTTGTCACAAAGATTCAGGGAGAAGCCGAAACTCCACCCCATAGCCTATTTTTCCTGAACTTTCTCGCCCGCGGAGCAGAATTACAACATGGGAGACAGAGAGCTGCTAGCCGTAAAGTTAGAAACATGGCGACATTGGCTAGAGGGGACGAATCACCCCTTGGTCATCTTTACGGATCACAAGAATCTACAATCACAAGACGCAAAGTATACATCTTATCGACTAGTTCCTTAACGTTACCAAGCCTACTTTCGTGTTTTTATCCACCGTTTAACTTAGGGTGATTTCCGCCTATTGACTACGTTTTCTGCCTGCCCCTTTCATGTCTGTTCATCCGATCGCCTGACCCTCGCTACTACTTTGACTACATTCTTCACGCCTTACCCTAGCCTGTACTTTTACTACACTGTCATCGCCACGAGCTTTCTCCACACTTCCGCATCTCCCGTGACTATTTCCTCTTTTTCGTCCAAATGTGACACATCTGGTTAGCCAAAAGTTCTGGCAGAGAAAAATCAGTGACACCATGCTGTTTATAGCTGTTCTCAAGCTCTTAATTTATGGCTCTCATTGTTTTTCTCTAAAAGACTTTTAGAGACTTCCCATGAGCTTCTGCAATTGTCTGTGAATTTTATTCACTTTCCTCACTTTCTGTTTGTGAGTTTAGCTTACACTACATGTTTATATTACGTGGTTGGCTTCTCTTGTACTAAATGAGATAATAAACATAGTTTATGGAATGTGAATCGACACTGCAACCTAAGCACTTGTGGTTACAGCCTATTATTTATGAGGACTTTACTTATGTTCTGTAATATGCATTTGTTGCACCAATGGAATGTAAGTGCTATTTTAGCCTAGATTGGATGCAAATTTGTTATTATGTCAGAGTTTACAATGTGCTAAAAATAATTATTTTGTAAATGTTATATTTGTGTCCTTCCACATGTTCAAATGCAGATTAGGTTTGTAGTGTTTGTTGTTGCTATGGTTTAAAATGATCAACAAAGACTATCCATCCATCATCAAATTTTCTTGAAGGAAATATACTGGGAAATATGGATTCTAACATCTTCCCTTTGTTTCAGTCATGGATGTAGGATTTCCTGTTTATGTCTGCTTGTATTACTAATTGCCTGGTGGTGGAAAATGTTTTAGATCTAGGATCAATTCATGCTGTGACCCCGATAGGTTTAAGAGGGAATCAGGACACAAGAAGATTTTTATTTAAATTCACACTGTGCTTTTTAGCACTTCTATTTTTTCTGTCCCTTTCCACTACACCAGAGAATATAACTTGATTTCATTAAATGTATACATCTGCAGACAATCACTTGTTACTTCCTTGTTCTCTATCCCTGCATCTCAGTTCACTTACTTTTACTATTCAATAAAAGTATGTGCTCTTTTTTTGTGAAGTAAAAGTACATACTTTTGAGTGTTTAGCAAAAGCGTATGTAAGTACTGGCACTAACACGTCATGTAACGGAAGAAAACAAGATTGCCTAGTTATGCACAATATCACTGTTAACAAACTCCTCATTGCATTTCAGCTTTTCTTCATTCATTACTCTTTATACAATTTATACTATATCATTTAATTTACCATTCCCTTGATTTATTTTTCCACATTTCATATATATCTCTCTAAAATGTGTCCTTGAATTTTGGAAAACAAACTATCACAAAACTCCTCCTCTCTTGCACAAGGAGTTGTGGCAATTAGAAAGTGTTTGTGGTTTCACATTTCAAAATTCCACCGGAAATAATAAGTAGACCGTCCGTACTCTTGGGATACGCGCTTCAATATACTTAGGTTTGGGACGCACTGATTCTAATCTCAGATACTATTTAAGACGGATAGTAGGCAAATTGAAACTTAATCTATTTAGTTTTAATCTAACTACTCTCAACATACGCTTTTGCACTGACTTCATACTCTGATTTATGTTCACCCTGTGTAACTGGCTGCAGGTGAAGTAATTCAGATGAAAATGGGTCGATATTTTAGTCCTCAAGAAGAGGAGGCATCCATCATTTTATCCTAGGATGGATGCAATGGAGATGTTAAATTATCTTAACCTCTTAAAATCCTACTTTAGTACATATTGTATTTAAACATATCTTAAAGCAGTATTTCTTAAATGGGGCAAATGGGCTACTACAAAGCATACATTGTAGGAAATTGTCTTTTCAGAGAAAATAATAGGCCTACAGATATTTGAAAAGAAATACTAATTTAATATGATGAGAAATATAAATATGATTAAAACAAATATAATAAGCAACTTAGTAAGAATTACTGAACCTCAGAACTAGCTATAATTGACCACATAGGTTTCTATACAATAATACAGAATCACAAATGAGAAGTAAAATAGACAAACATCTTACTGAAAAGAACAACAAACAAACAAACAAAAAACAACAGCTAACAACTTTTCTAGAAGACAAAACAGGATGATTGCTTATGAACTGGATTTACATTAAACAAAGGATCTTGGTATATGTTACTATATAATTTCTACTTCTAGCTGATATACAGTACATACTGTAATGTATAACACAATATATAGGAAATCATGACATCAAATACACCTTTATAACATCAAATCATTTGCTGTATGTTCTTTTCCATTACAAGTTTCTGAGAAAAATGGTACTTAGGCTATTGAAGGAAGTAATGTAGCCAAAAATGTTTTAGAACTTAAAGCATATTATTTTATTAACTAGTATTAATTATGCAGTACCTACAGTGAAACTAATAGGAACTGAATGTAATTACAAGAGTGAGGAATGTACAGGATCTGTTCCATAATGTTTGGACCTATACCATATTAGCCTGCTTGTGTTATGTACTGGGTAAGCTTTAAAATCTCTCAATGTCAAATAAAATTCTGGATATTCAACAAGCACATTGCTGGGAGCTATGATGATTCAGCATTATATTTACCTCTGAGGGCCAAGGACTTTGATTGTGTATTTAGGTAATTAGGTCTTACACTGCAAATTCACTTCTTTGCTCTAAATATTGAGCCAAATTGCTATTCATTGCTTTATCAGTGGTATTAGTTTAGTCTGCAGGCATGTTGGGTATTACATTGTTTCCCAGGGTTGGACTCATACCTCACTTCAGGCTGTCATTGCAAATGCCAACACACGCAATGCTAGACAGAGCATCTACCACATGGCCATCCTGACAAATATCAACAATCAATCAAGAACTGCTGAACAACAAGCTTTTTTGTTATTGCCAGGTGGAGCAATTCCAGCTCTTTGGAAACACATTTCTTCCATTCTGTATCTTCTCTTTAATAGTTTTTTGCTTCTCTTTTTTTGAAAGCTGCTTTTAAAATATAATTTCGATATAATTACTCACATGGCTTGAACATTAGTAAAGGTCTATACCTTGCTAAATGGCATTACAATTTGCTCTGTTAGCATTCTGTATTTAATTTCTGAAGAAAAAAATCATATGTTTGTTTGTCAGTGGTGAATGAAAAAAAAAATCAGAGGCTCAAAAGTGAGCGTTAGATTAGTTAGATAGTTAGGAGACCTTATGAGTTTGAATTTATAAAGGGGCTTTATCTGAAACCCTGTTTTGAGGGGTTTTACAGTACATAGATCCTTAATTTCTACACTTAAAATATACAGTGTCCTACACTAATGGCACCCTTGGTTAATATGAGCAAAGAAGGCTGTAAAAATTGTCTTTATTGTTTAACCTTTTTTATTTTTTATACTCTTTTTTTATATATACTTTTTTATACTGCATATTTGTTAAATATAATTGTGCAACAATGAGAAGTGGCTATAAGAATACAGCAAAAGCACTGAAAATGCCAATTTCCACCATCATGGTAATAATTAAGAAGTTACACTCAACTGGAAATGTTATTAATCAACCTGGAATTGCATGCGGGTCTATATTGTCTCAACAATATAGACAGAATTACTAGTGCTCTAAATCAGATTACATATCACAATGTAGGATACTAGCTATGTAAAGAGCAACAGGTAGATTAGCCAGCATGGGATCACTTTAAGTGTTTTTATTTGAAGAGACATTTGAATATAACAATACAAACATCACCTTCCTACAAACAAACAAATATACATTATTTTCAAACACATTGTGGATAATTTAAAAATATATTTTAAATCATAAAAAAGTCTAAATGTCCAATAGTTAACAAAATAAGAATGTTCAGAGTTCATGTGTGGAGAGCAATAAGGGATGCAATTGTTAAACACTACTTTTGACTGGTTCATCTCTGATGATTGTGTCATTGTAATTAATATACAGTGGCAAATGACAGTTAAAATTATATATTATTTTTGTTTGATACTGACAGCTGTTTGGGGATTATTTATGGGGACAAAATCTTTTCTTTTTTGCTTTACTGTACTGAAATGTAGCCTGATGTTTGCTTTATCTACTGTATCACTGTAATGGTTAATGAAATCAAGTACAAAATATAAATAAATGTATATACTACATGTATTATTTGACCAGTTTTAAAGTTTTATTACATTTTGTTACTGAAATCCTTCGCTAAATCCACCCTTTGGCTGGGATCAGGATAATCCTGATTTTTTGGATCACAGTTATCTCAATCCTACTAAAATATTTTGAACAACACATACTGAAGTTGTGATCCAGATAAAAACTATGATTGGATTACATGATCTAATCTGACTTTAGAATCCTTTTTTCTTTTGAACAACCCATTTTCAATATTTGATCCAATCCAAAAGCCGAAATCTGATCAGATTATTTCGGAACAACTGGGCCTAGGCTACCTATTAAGCCTTTCAGTACAATAAAGTAAAAAGGAAAAAAGATTTTGTCCCCATAAATAATAGCTCAAACAGCTGTCAATATCAAACAAAAATAACATATTTAATTTTAACTGTCATTTGTCACTGTATATTAATTAAAATGACACAATCATCATAGATGAACCAGTCAAAATTGTTTCTAACAATTGTGTCACTTACTGTTCTCCACACATGAAGAACTCTGGATGTTGTTCTTTCCATAGCTAGCAGCCTACATTGTGATATGTAGTCTTATTTAAAGAACTAGTTATCCAGATTTTGTAATCTAGAAAAGTCTTTATCTGGATGAGGGTGATCCGATGTTGCTTTGAAAAACCTACACAAAAGTAAAACGGATTACTTAGTTCTGGATAGCAAAACATGGGATTTTCAAATCTGGATCATTCCGATCCAGATTAAACATTTTGAACAACTGGGCCCAGACTCTCTCATTACCCTGTATAGAATAAGCTTTATGGAAAAGGGATGGATGGACATTAATTGCTCATGATTTCAAAATATATGCATATAGTGCTTATCTGAGCCAGGCTGCTTTTACATTGTGGTTTTTTGTTTTTGTTTTTTTGTAAATATAAAAAAAAAGTTGCTCATGTGATGTGCACACTGGGGAGGTTTCCTTCAACAGCCATGAAGCCAGTCAAACACATCCTTTCAAACTTCTGCTCATGCCGCATCACAAAGCAGCTTAAAACTGCCCTGTGGAAAACACTATCTCCCCTCTTCCGAATATATGAGCTCAAAGATGGCCATGATTGGCTAGTGTCACTATGATTGACAGGTGAAAGAAACAGAGAATAGCATCCCTCCCCCCTAGAGAGCACAACCAACTTTGCCCCCTTTGCTCCTGGCTTCAGGATTCAAACTTACAATCAAGCAATGATAGTATGAACAATTTTATCCCTGTGTAGAACTCGAACTGACAAAATTTGAATGACACTGCTAACACATTGACACTGACAATGCAAATGCAAAGGCCTTTTATTTTTGACCTAGCTGTAGCATGAGTATGAGAAAATGTAATAAAACTTTGATGATTACAGTTATTTTTTCAATTGGGCAGAATATATGCTGATATACTGTAGACATTAAAAATGAAATGGCAAAGGGACTTTGCATTTGCATTTTAATGTTGGCAGTCATTGCACAAAAATGCCAATACACATTTTGCAGAAGAATTTGAATTTTGTTTTAAATTATACAACACATAAACAAAATGCAATTGCAGATGTGTTTGAATGAGTGTTTTCTAATGAATTTGAACCAAAGTCTGGGAAATGCTGCTATGAGCAATGAATCTGGTGCTATTTACACTTGGGAAAACAGACTCTTTTGTAAAAATTGTGGCATTACTCTTATAAACAACAGTGTTAATATTTAAGTGGATCCTGATTGACCTTGATTACTTTATAATATGCCAGCATGGTAGTACACCTAATTTGGGTTAATCAAAATTTTCATCTAATAAGATCCGGCTGAAAAGAAAAGAAAGGAAGTAAACAACTTTGCTCAATGACACACATGCACACATGCAACAAATCTCCCTCCAAATGGCTGAGCTTTTCTGTTTACTTTAGGGAAAACTTTTAAATTAATGTGCTCATAAATAATGATGGAGAATATCTTCTTACTGTAAATATGAATGAAGTACAGACATGCTTTCAGGTATTTCAAACACTTCAGCAGACTTTGGCAGACATCTGAATAAGAGATGAACACTGTTGCCTCCTGACATTGAAAAAGATTATATTCAACTGGCCTGGAATGTCTATTGCAAATCACTCAGTCTGCCTACAAAAAAAAATCAGCATTAAATACTGGAACACATAATATACATGGTGCATGTTGGAAATTAATCAACTATATTATGTGAAGTGTTTTAATCCTCTATACCACAGAAATTTGGCAATGGTGATTTTTTTTATCAGTTAAAGAACACATCATACAGTTATTCATTTATTATCAGATCTGCTTCCATCATTATTTATGTTATAGCAGCTCTACAGTTCCCTTTAAAAGGGAACTCTACGTTGCATAGCTACACACTGTGGGAAGTGCCCTCGCACATGACCAGTATCTGAAGCTAGCTAGGCCAAAGGTGGAGAAGGTGCTTGCGAGCTACCTCTCTCCATCAAAGGCAGATAATTTAGGGGGGCTGACTTTGCCATCCAAGCCATGTAAAGCCACTGTGGTGTTGGTGGGCAAGGCCTAGGTAATAGTGGGTCCTGTGGGACACTGCAGACAATGGAAGTGTTGCAGGCCTACCAAGCAGACCTGCTGAGTGGGATCGACATTCGGCAGAGTGGGCTCGACATTCGGCAGCATTCAACCAGTTCCTTCCCTATTGTGTTGAGTTCACGTGAGTATCCACAAGTGGAGCCTTTGTCAGCTCTAGTGCAAGGGAGGCACAAAAGGTGAGTGTGGGGGCCTGACTCCCCCCACAGACAGCCAGGGGAACCGGGCAGCCACAGTCACAGCCTGCTACTAGGTGTGATCTTCGAATGGTCATAAAGTCCAAGCAGACAAAGGAGGAGCGGTCCTGAGGGGCCGTGGAGGGATGTATCAAGGGACATGAGGTTGTTAGGGCAATTACCCCCCAGTACTACTGTAGGGCCTTCCCAAGCCAACGCTGTCCCAAGTTTTCATTGTTCTCTGGTCAGCGAGCTGTCACAAGGCAATGAAAATTTTTCCTCCAATAGAATGTGGAAAAGCTAATGTCACTGAAAGACCATCTGGCAGCATGGAAACTACTGCCCAATGTGTCTCCATGGGTTCTGTCTACTGTAGAAAAGGATTAACAGGTCCAGTTCAGAGCTCGACCCAGTTACCCCCACCCCCTCCCCGACCAGTTCAGAGGTGTGCTCACCACAAAAGTCAGCACAGAGCAGAGCCCGATGTTCACACAGGAAGTAAGATCGCTCCTGGACAAAGGGGCCATAGAACATGTACCCCATTCCCTGAGGGAAGGAGGTTTTTACAGCCGTTTTTCCTGGTTCACAAAAACGATGGGAGTATGTGGCCAATGTGGAGGTGTCCCAGGTTTGCAGGCTTGGGTCACACTCTAGGGGTATCTTCTTATCACATGAGAGTAATGACAGACAACTGCCTCATGGGCTGGGGTGCAGTCTTAGACGGCTGTCCAGCTCACAGTCTCTGGAGCGGCCCTCATCTAGAGTGGCATATAAATTGCATAGAAATGTGGGCCATATTTCTAGCACTGAAATTATTTCTTCCTCAATTGAGAGGTAATCATGTGTTAGTTGTGACAGACAAGAGAGTGGTGGTTTCATATATCAATCATCAGGGAGGATTATGTTCATGCCCCCTATTCAGGCAGGGGTAATTCTTTTTTGGGCAGAAGGAAAGTTTTTGTCAGTGAGTGCAATGTACATTTTGGGCAACAGGAATGTTGGGGCACATCCTGTTTAGGCAGCGGCTGAGGCACAGGGATTGGAGGCTCCATCCACAAGTGGTGGAGTCCGTATGGTGGAGGTTCGGCCAAGCGGAAGTGGATGTGTTCACCTTCAAGGAAAGAACAAACTGCCCGCTGTGGTTTGCCCTCACTTCTCCCACACCATTGGGGCTGGACGCCATGGTGCACATGTGCACTCATAGCATTTTTCCTGTGATCTCTCTGCCCCCACAAGTTCTAGTGAGAGTTCACCAAGACTGTCTATGTCTGATGCTAGTAGCACCTTACTGACCAGCTACTTGACCAGCTCGAATATGATCCTCAGAGATAATATCCCTCTTGCAGCCCTTCCTTGGAAAATTCCCATCCCATAAAATCCCATAGACTTTATTTATTTCTGAAACTATTTAGTATGAGATATATTGTAGACCAAAACAGAATAAATCAGGAAATCAATATTTTTAACAGCACTGTGTTTTTACACACACACACACACACACACACACACACACACACACACACACATTTTAATGTCTTGCATTCTGTTCTTACATTGCTGAAGTAAATTTAGAACAATAATGATATTGGTATAACACAAGCATCCTGCAAATAAAGGTAGGTAGATTTTTACAAGCACTCTCTGCTTTAATGAGGAAGAGCTTGCTTTCAGACATGCTCCTAAACATGACAGGCTCAAGACTGCCAAGGCCTATCAAATCCTTTTGCCTCCATGCCAGCAGTTTGATCTCAGCCCGTCTGGGCTCAAGCATATATTCTGCCTATGCAGTTGTTTTGCGATTGCTTTTTTCCTGGCCAGGCCTGTGGAATAAGTAGTCCTGGGAGGTTCCAAGCCTCTGTTTTCTTAAAAACTTGCATAGTTTGATAGGCCCCCACTGTGCTCAGATGAAAAAAAAATTCCATAGAGTCAGGCCTCTGCCAGCATTTAAACCCTGAGCAAATGGTTGGGATCACTGTTTGCATTTATAGTATGACAGATTAGTGTGATGGATGATATAGGCTTTACAGAAAGATTTTTACATCAAACCTTAAGAACATTCATCCAAAAGACATCTCTCACATTCTATACAATGTTTGAGAAATGTCATTGTCAAAAACAAACACAACACTGTTTAGTTAGATTAACATTCACAAAGGTCTAGATATGATTCAGAAGTTTGATGTGTATTTGGAATCATAAACAAGTTGTCACACCCTTAAGTATTCAATTAATCTGAAATGTTTCTGATAGATTTCCTGTGGCTTGTAAAATAGATGGGGCTATGGGAGAGATGAGTGGAAGGAAAGGGCAGACAGTGTGAAATGTAGCCCTCCTGTGGATTACATCAGCTGGTGCAGGATAACATTTTTACTTTTGACATTAATATATATTAACTGTGTAATGGAGTTCTGTAACTGCATGTCCTACCCAAACTTTCAAATGTCCTTTGTATATTAGATGCCGGCTTTATAAGATTCTCAGTCATATAATGATCTGTTTGTATTGTTATGAAGACGATCCTTAAAATCTTAAAAAATGAAAGCCAATCAGGTTATTTCAGAGCTGTATGTTAATTCTGTCTGTAATACAATTCGTTCATGATTAGTAACTCCCTTTTCATCTCTCTCTCTCTGTGTCTCTCTCTTTTTTCTGCATGTTCCTCTGTCTAATGCTGTCTAACCCTGAAGCTCAGATATTTTGGCAAAATCAATAGAGAAGATAAAGCCAAGGGTCTGATTGGGCCAGACAAAAAACAGCCGTGTTTCATGCATGATAAGACTGTGAGTAAGAGCAAAAACACTTGCTGCAGCCAAATGAGTTACAACAGCATTGCAAGCTTATCTGCACCTCAATCTTAGCCATGTGGGATGTAACTGTTGCACATTAAATCAGATTTCAGGTGTCAACGACACCTACATGTTTCTTTCCGGCTTTGTTGTCATATAGAGTGCTGGTTTCCAGGTTTCAAGCAGGTTAATACATAAGTATTCAAAATCTACTTCACAAGTAACCTTGTTTTATAAGGCTCACATAACCATGTCATTTCCATATGTATTGAGTTTTATGATATTACACTCTCATGTAATGATAGCTGTCATGATGTTCAATGCCATGACAGCTTGTATTTATGTACATATATTCTCTAGTTTGCATGTTTTACATTATTCCCAAGTCTAAGACAACAACCATATGCTATGACAAGTGATATACATCCTTTACGTAAAGGATGTATATCACTTATCATAGCATGTGCTATATGCTCATTAAAGCACTGTAATGTGACATAAGATGTTACAGTGGTGCTTGAAAGTTTGTGAATGTTCTATATTTATGCATACCCAAAACATCATCAGATTTTCACACAAATCATCAAAAAAGATAAAGAGAACCCAATTAAACAAATTAGACAAAAATATTCTACTTGGTCACTGATTTATTGAGGATAATGATCCAATATTACATATCTGTAAGTGGCAAAAGTATGTGAACTTTGCTTTCAGTATCTGGTGTGACCCTCTTGTGCAGCAATAACTGTAACTAAATGTTTCCGGTAACAGTTGATCAGTTTAGTTTTTTCTTCTTTAACAAATCTTTGGTAAAACTTGTGCTTAAAGTTATTGTATTGCTGCATGCACCACTTCTCTTGAGGTTCAGATCATGTTCAGGTGTCCTGACATTTTCCTTTAGGATTCTGAATTCATTATTATATCAAAGATGGCAAGTTGTCCAGGCCCGGATACAACAAACCAGGCCTGAATCATGATATTACCACTACCATATTTCACAAACGGGATAAGTGCTGGAATGCATTGTTTTCCTTTCTCCGAACATACTGCAAGGCTTCTCATTTAACCCAAAAAGTTCTATTGTGGTCTCATCCATCCACAAAACATTTTTCCAATAGCCTTCTGGCTTGTCCGCATGATCATTATTAAACTGTAGACGGGCAGCTATGTTCTTTTTGGAGAGCAATGGCTTTCTCCTTGCAATCTTGCCATGCACAACATTGTTGTTCAGTGTTCTCCTAAACTGGTGGACTCATGAACATTAACATTAGCCAATGTGAGAGAGGACTTAAGTTGCTAAGAAGTTACCCTGGATTTCTTTGTTACCTCGCGGGCTATTACACGTATTGCTCTTGGAGTAATCTTTATTGGTTGACCACTTCTGGGGAGGGAACACAGTCTTGAATTTCCTCCATTTGTAAACAATCTGTCTGACTGTGGGTTGGTTAAGTCCAAATTCTATAGAGATGGTTTTATAACCTTTTCCATCCTGTCTCACCCCATGAGCATAAACAATTCTCAGGTCCTTCAAGTCCTTTACTGCAATCAAGATCCTCAGAAATGTCCTTTGTTTGTGCCATGATACACTTCCACAAATGTGTTCTGAAGATTAGACTTTGATAGATCCCTGTTCTTTAAATAAAACACAGCTCTCACTCACACCTGATTGTCATCCCACTGATTGTAAACAGCTTTAATTTAGACTTTAATTTCACTTGCAAATTAACTGCTAATCCTAGAGGTTCACATACGAAATATGAAATATTGGATAATTTTCCTCAATAAATAAATGACCACGTATAATATTTTTGTCTTATTTTTTAAATGGATCTCTTTGTATATTTTAGGACTTACATCCTATGTTTTATATCCTATTCAAATAGAAAATTCTAAAGGGTTTACAAACTTTCATGCATCACTGTATGTCATCACAAGTTATGGTATTGTCATAAAGTATACAGAGCCCTCCACTAAAATTGGCACCCTTGGTAAATATGAGCAAAGAAGGCTGTGATTTTTTTTAATTGTCTTACTTTTTGATCTTTTGTTTAAAAAAAATATTTTAAAATACTCTGCTCTCATGGATATAAAACAATTGATAACAAAACAGGTTTGAAAAAAATCTTTGTTAAATATAGGTGTGCAAAAATTATTGGCACCCTTTTAGTCAACACTTTGTGCTACCTCCCTTTGCCAAGATAACTGCTCTTCTCTTATAATGCCTGATGAGGTTGGAGAATTTATGGCAAGGGATCTGAGAACATTCCTCCATACAGAATCTCTCCAGATCCTTCACATTTTAATGTCTACACTGGTGGACTCTCCTCTTCAGTTCACCCCACAGGTTTTCTATGGGTTTCAAGTCAGGGGACTGGGATGGCCATGACAGGACCTTGATTTTGTTCATGTAAACTATTTTTGTGTTGGTATTTGTATATGTTTTGGATCATTGTCCTGCTGGAAGATCTAACCATGGCCCATTTTAAGTTTTCTGGCAGAGACAGTCAGATTTTCATTTAATATCTGTTGATATTTGATAGAGTCGGTGATGCTATGTATCCTAACAAAATGTCCAGGTCCTCTGGCAGAAAAACAGTTCCAAAACTTTAAAGAGCCAGCACCATATTTGACCATGGAAATAAGGTACTTTGCCATATGGCTATCTCTCTGTGTGTGCCAAAACCACCTATGGTTTTTATTGCCAAACATATCTATTTTGGTTTCATCTGACCATAGAACCTGATCCCATTTGAAGTTCCAGTAGTGGCTGGCAAACAACTGGCTTAACTTGATGTTTGGATGACAGTAAAGTCTTTTTTTTTCCTGAAACCCTTACAAACAACTTTAGTTTTTGTTTTATTTTTTACTTTTGTAGAATTCCTGACCCCAAGACAGAATTAACTTCTGCAATTCTCCAGCAGTGATCCCTGGAGATTTTTTGGCGACTTGAACCATCCTCTTCACAATGCGTTGAGACAATATAGACACATGTTGATTCATAAAATTTCCAATTGACTGGAACTTCTTAATTATTGCCCTGATGGTGGAAATGGGCATTTTCATTGCTTTTGCTATTTTCTTATAGCCACTTCACATTTTGTGATCTCAACAACCTTTTGCAGCACATCACAGCTACAGTATCTCACAAAAGTGAGTACACCCCTCAAATTTTTGTAGATATTTGATTATATCTTTTCATGTGACAACACTGATGAAATGAAACTTTGCTACAATGTAAAGTAGTGAGTGTACAGTTTGTATAACAGTGTAAATTTGCTGTCTTCTAAAAATAACTCAACACACAGCCATTAACTTCTAAAATGCTGGCAAGAAAAGTGAGTAAACCCCTAAGTGAAAATGTCCAAATTGGGCCCATAGTGTCAATATTTTGTGTGGCCACCTATATTTTCCAGCACTTCCTTAACTCTCTTGGGCATGGAGTTCACCAGAGCTCACTAGAGGGTTGCCACTGGAGTCCTCTTCCACTCCTCCATGATGACATCATGCAGTTGGTGGATGTTAGAGACCTTGTGTTCCTCCACCTTCCATTTGAGGATGCCCCACAGATGCTCGATAGGGTTTAGGTCTGGAAACATGCTTGGCCAGTCCATCACGTTCACCCTCAGCTTCTTTAGCAAGGCAGTGGTTGTCTTGGAGGTGTGTTTGGGGTCGTTATCATGCTGGAATACTCCCCCAGGGCCCAGTCCCTGAAGGGAGGGGATCATGCTCTGCTTCAGTATGTCACAGTACATGTTGGCATTCATGGTTCCCTCAATGAACTGTAGTGCCAACAGTACTCATGCAGCCCCAGCCCATGACACTCCCACCACCATGCTTGACTGTACGCAAGATACAATTGTCTTTGTACTCCTCACCAGGTTGCCACCACACATGCTGACACCATCTAAACCAAATAAGTTTATCTTAGTCTCATCAGACCACAGGACATGATTCGTCTGCTTGTCTTCAGCAAACTGTTTGCGGACTTTCTTGTACATCACCTTTAGAAGAGGCTTCCTTCTGGGATGATAGCCATGCAGACCAATTTGGTGCAGTGTGTGGCGTATGGTCTGAGCACTCACAGGCTGACCCCCCACCCCTTCAACCTCTGCAGCAATTCTGGCAGCCCTCATACGTCTATTTCCTAAAGACAACCTCTGGGTATGACGCTGAGCATGTGCACTCAACTTCTTTGGTCGACCATGGTGAGGCCTGTTCTGAGTGGAACCTTTCCTGTTAAACTGCTGTATGGTCTTGGCCACCGTGCTGCAGCTCAGTGTCAGGGCCTTGGCAATCTTCTTTTATCCTAGGTCATCTTTATGTTGAACAACAATTAATTTTTTCAGACCTTCAGAGAGTTCTTTGTCATGAGGTACCATTTTGAACTTCCAGTGACCAGTTTGAGGGAGTGTGAGAGTGATGACACAAATTTAACACACCTGCTCCCCATTCACACCTGAGACCTTGTAACATTAACTAGTCACATGACACCGAGGAGGGAAAATGGCTAATTGGGCCCAATTTCAACATTTTAACTTAGGGCTGTACTCACTTTTGTTGCCAGCGGTTTAGACATTAATGGCTGTGTGTTGAGTTATTTTGAGAAGACAGCAAATTTACACTGTTACACAAGCTGTACACTCACTACTTTACATTGTACCAAAGTGTCATTTCTTTAGTGTTGTCACATGAAAAGATATAATACAATACTTACAAAAATGTGAGGGGTGTAGTCACTTTGTGAGATACTGTATATTTCTTGGTCTTAATGACCAAGGTCTGTTATGAATGACTAAGGGAATTTAGTCACCCAAGTGTACTAAAAATATATAAATGGGAAATTACTTCCAATATATTTTTCTCATAGGAAAAAATGCTGTGGGGTGCCAATAATAGTTGCACACCTATATTTAGCAAAAAAAAACATGTTTTATAAACCTGTGTATTGTTTTCAATTGTTTCATATCCATGAGAGCAGTGTATTTTTGTGATTTTTTTTTAAACAAAAGATCAAAAGGTTAAACATAAAAGACAATTTTTTTGCAGCCTTCTTTGCTCATATTTACCAAGGGTGTCAGTATTAGTGGAGGGCACTGCATGTCATGTAATCTGTCATAAAATCAAATATTAACTAGAGTACATTAGGGCGGCTGTGGCTCAGTCGGTAGAGCGGGTTGTCCACTAATCGTAGGGTTGGCGGTTCGAATCCCAGCCCGGATGACGCCACATGCCGAAGTGTCCTTGGGCAAGACACTGAACCCTAAGTTGCCCCCGATGGCAAGCTAGCACCTTGCATGGCAGCCCTGCTACCATTAGTGTGTGTGTGAATGAGACACAGTGTAAAGCACTTTGGATAAGTGCACCATTTACATTAATTTCATCCATTCATCTTCACTCCCTATGGCATCTGTATGGGTTTGTGACATATGCTGTCATGGCATTAAATATTGTGACAGTTATTTGAATATATAACACTTATAACCTTCTATAACATTATTACTTTATGGCATGGCTATGCCAGTATTATTATACAGGTAATATTAGGTCAAGTACCATTAGACATTGCAAAATAACAAGGCTGAATGAAATGCATCAACTTTCATGTACACCACAGAGAAAACAAATGATTTTTCAGAGAACATTTCCTGCAGACAACACATATGTGCAAGTTCCACCCAGACACCGATGAGCTAATCCCTTGCATGACTGATATTGGACAGCTTTGTCAGAGTTATGTTTCAGTATGGCATGTTGAACTCAAGCAGCGATTAAATGCAATAAATGGGAGGTTTGAAGGAATGTGAATTCATAAGGTTCCATACTGATGAATCTGTCAAGCTGTATTATCAGACAAAGATTAATACCGGTCCATTTGCATAGTAGGATGATCTATGAGGTGGGTAGTGCCTTCCATATGTTGAAATGTCAGAGTAATACAAGCAGGAAAAGTTGCCAATAGGTGACACAAAAATGTTCAGGCAGGAGATGTTACAAGTTCAAACTTGTGGTAAAAATACCAGCAAAAAAAATTCTATTACAAACATCCACGGATAATAAAATGAGAAATGATAATCTACTGGTGATTCATCTTGAATGATTGGTGATTATCGTTGTCCACTTTGTCCACTTGCTTCTGTGTATAAGTATAATTTTTTAACTAGACCTTTTCCATCTGTCACTAATTACAGAGCATTTTCTGCTGCAAAACACAATTCACCCCTTTTGATATGAGAAAATAATACTGACATGAGATATGGGTTATTTGTTCGATACACATAGAGAGCTGACACATACTCTCCATGTTCTAAGATGAAACACAGATCCTGGCTGTGTTTAGGAACTGCCTGTTTCCCCTTCTATTCCAAGTGACGACTTTCTCAGACTCACCGTTCCTGCCAAGTTAGTCTGCTGCAATCAATTTGTTCTAGGTAAAACATTAATTGAATCAAGATGCTGTAAATGTTGTTTTGGTTCCTCTGATTTAAGATTGGCTTTTCCTGATTAAGGAATGCAAGCATATTCCCAGCCTTTACTGAAAAATAAAGTGTATTTTACCCCTATGTGATAAATTAATGAATTACACTCACAAAACGTCTCCTATATTTTTTGTCTTATCTTAAGGAAACATGTAATTGCTACAATCAGGCTGGCCATAAGGCAGAGTGAGGATGAAAGCTTCATCCGCAGTGCAAGTTGGGCATCACTTCATTTGAACCTCAGGCATGACAACATTGTCAAAGTGGCTAATAAATAATATATAATGTGCTTGACTTAGCTCTTTCAGTAACACTGTGTTAAATGTCTAGACTTGTGGCTATGAGCAATAAGCAATTATCTATCCATGCTATCTGACCACCTTGAGTCTATCATTATTGGTGGAGTCTCGGGATGCTGTAATATGCAGCTAAATAAAAGGAAAAACACAGGAGTGTAGTAGAAAGTATTTTAATGGTGCAACAGTCTGCATAGTTCACTGGAGAAATGACAGAAGGCAACAATTCATATTTTATTTGTCATGGTTGTATCTTGGAAAACGGAATATTTGGCCCTTGTCCTGCCAGATGAACAAGTTTTAGGTTGATAAATGAACACAGGTGGCTTGTGCTCAATATCCAAATTTGGCCTTACAGCAGTACACTATTCAGTGTTATATCAATGGATGGAGGGAATTACTCCTCTACAATGCAAAAAAAAAAATATGCAGGTGTTAATTTGCAAAGAGATAATACACTGCTGTACAATATTATATGGATATTTTGATGATAATGGGATAAATGTGTGGTGCTGAATGTTCCTTTGGCTGAATTCTGTCAAACATGTAAGTTAAAGTTATTTAAGTTACATGGTAGCTATGGTAACTAGTGAACTTGAACACTATTAAAATGAAATGAGTGGTGATTTGACCTCACACAATTAATCAACTTCTGTTGCATAGGTGCAAGCTCCCTCCTACTAGTGTCTTATTTGATATTTACATGCAATATGAATATGACATGCCTCAATTTGCCAATTTTATGTAACAAAAATTCATGTAATTTGCATGAAAAGTTGTTTGATATGCTGAAGTTTTCTTTGAGGAGGAATGAAACAGCATCACACCACCACCATGTTGTTGTTATTTACTTATAACAACAGTTCCCATTATCTTTACTTATGTAATGAATACTATAAATGAAACAGAATCATTTGAGTCCATACATAAGCATAGTAAGCATGTTTGCTGCATTTGCTAATTTGTACAAACCATGTCCAGAGTGAAGCCATGGATCTCACATGCTTACAGACTTGTTTAGTTTAATCTAATGTAAGCAAAGGGGTGTTCATACTGTATAATCCAAATGACACACAAATGATTCAAGATTCTCATGCTTGGAACCAAAACACATGAACTCTTTTATGGGAGAGATCATGTAAAGGAAGTAGTAGTATCTTATGATCTCATGATGCATCTCATAACATGAAAATTCTCAAATAATCACGGATTAATATTTATGAACGAATAACATTTGGCCTGCAACATGGGATATGAAGCAGGCCTGAGCTTGTTTGTAGCTCAAAGCATATGAAATAATGGAGCATGAAAATCTAATTCATGTGACATTTCGGGATCTTTGGGATTATAAAACATACTCTAACTAAAGAAAAACGGTAACACTTTCTTTGAAGGATCTCTACATAAGTATTTTTCCAACATATTTGAATAACACAAGCTTACGTCAGAATTTGCAAGATGACCAAAGGTATTTTTAGAAAGTAAAGAGTTTTGATTTGAGGTAATTAAAGTTAAAATGTAATTCTAATGGCATCAAGAATAATTCTACTTCTTTTTAGAGATGGTATATTAGCATCAAAGTCCTGCATGAAGCAGATGCACATATCACACTGATGACACTTCATGGATACTAAGATTTCATGAATAAGGTATGAATGATTATGAAAAAATAATATATAGGGCAGCAGTTAATTTTTAGATGTATTACTGAATGGTTATAATTCTTTTATAAAGTATGTTGTCATTTCATTAACTTTTTCCTGACATACATACATTATCCATACAATGCCAAATAGCAACATAAGCTATATTCATATATCCTCAAGCATGCTCTATAAATGATTTTGATAATCTTATGAAATGAGATAATGGGATTCAACTTTATTGTCATTGTGCAGTGTACACACACAGAGACAATGAAATGCAGTATGAATACATCCTTTAAATTAAGTAATATAAAATTCTATATTTTAAAATAAAAACATTTTGGGACATTGTTTCTTTCTTGATGCATTGGCCAAGCTAATTTACAGAAGCAGTGAATTTTAAATTGAAATGAAAACATCCCAGAAGACCCAGCAATCTGTGTACTGAGGGTCAGTAAAAATGGAAACAGCATGACTTATTGAAACAGGCTGCACAATACTCATGACATCTATGAGTCTTTCAATCAGGTTTAAATGAAATATTAGAATCTAGTGTGTGGATAGAAATATATACAGTACATTTAAATTAAAATAGAGTGCATTTTAACCCACACCTAAGTGAACTGATCCAAGTCAGATTTTTTGCCAGTTGGGAAATATTAGAGAATGCATGTATAAAAATAAGCTTACATTTATGGGCCATATGTTACATTAAGCTCTCTGCTAAGCATTGTATGACACTGATACAATGGTACACTGGTACAATGTCTTGCACTATAAACTTCTTGTGCTGGATAGTGCTATACTATAAATATGTTAACACACATGCAATATTGTAACTAGTGCATATTTTAACCATTTTGGACTTTGGACCTGGAGAATCTCATTTGCCCACTGTGGTGATAACAGAACTTACTCTAGTCATGAAATCACGATGGATTTAATAAGTAAGGATAACAAGTAATAAGGGATCTTATTATTCTTGTTGGATTTGCAGTTTTGCTAATGTGTGTGTTGGTTGGAGCATCATTTATGGCTATTTCACTTATTTATTATATATGCTCAAGTATGGTTTTATTTTAACAGATATCTAATGCACTTCACACAATATTATCTCACACCTGATTGAAACAGATGTAGTATTACATAGTCATAAAAAAGCTGTAATGTAATGGACCGCCTGCTGCATTTAAACACACTAGCTGTGTTTCAATTACGGGCTGCATTCGCTTAAACAATGGGCTTTCTGAGTGAATTTACAAAAAACAGACATGGTTTGCAAAGGGGATGTACAAGAAAATGGGCCAGCTATGAAGAATATGTTCAAACTATGTTCAGCTGGAAAGCTCCAAAGATTTTGCAGTGACGAGAAGAATAATCACATTTTCACTAAAAATGGATCCATGTGTAACCTATCTTCTGGATACATGTTTGTGAATGACTTCAGATTGCGTGTTGCCACAAATTTACAGTGCATTTCCCCCATTTTGTCATCCACCATGACTGTAAAGGGGCTTGCAACTTCTATTGTGACCCCACATATTATGAAAGTGGTCCATACCAAATCCTCAGTAAATACAACATTCCTGTGAAGAGATTTTGGAGGAACATAGCCAACATTCCTCAAGCTCTTTGTAGCTGGACCAAATGAAATAACAGTGATTAAATGGGCACATGACTTTGGAAATGAATGATGCTCTTAGTGAAACAAAAATGGGACTGGAATATGAACTGACTTCAAACTAGTTAGGACTGTCTATTTAATTACATATGGCAGCATAATTTGATGATGAAAAGGTTAGGAATTAAAGCATGAATCCTAATCATACCTTGAAGTTAGACCAGTGCATTAGCAAAGCCTGTTTCTATGTTGTCTCATCTCTCTTTTTGTCTGGTCTTAACCATATCCCTCTCCCCTTATAAAAAGAATAATGTCATTGCTACTACAAAGGTGGTTTTGTATAGACTTCACTAAGGAAAAAAAGCCAAACAGCACACAGTATCCCTAAGCACACTTCATTACTGCCAGCAGCTAAAGCGGAAACTTTTGCAACTGCTCCCTGTTCAGACATTATGCCACTGAGGTGTGTCTCTTTCATTCCACAGCACCAAGAGCAGAAAAAGCTCTCCACAGGAACATAACCCGACACAGTTGTTTCCTATTAACAAGTCACCAATGGGCTATAAGATTTGGAACCCTAAACCGATTTTAAACTGGCCTAAAGATTTCAAGCTTATTCCTGTTAATTGAATTTATTAAAGGAGAATTAATCATACACTCTTACAAACCCAATTCTGAAACAGTTGGGACAGTATGGAAAATGCAAAAAAAAATTTACAAAAAAAGAGTATTTTCAAAATTCAATTCACCCTGTACTATATTGAAAACACATTATTAACACATTACCTGATGTTTTATTTTGTGAATTTAATTTATTTTTGAAAATATTCACTCATTTAAAATCTGATGACAGCAACACACTCCAAAAAAGTTGGAACAGTCAACTATTTATCCCTGTGTATAATCACCTTTTTCTTTTATTAACACTTATTAAGCATCTGGGCACTGAAGACACCAGTTAGTTAAGTTTAGCATGCAGAATTTTCCCCCATTCATCCATTATGCATTTCTTCAAGCTGCACAACTGTATGGGGCCTCCATTGCCTTATTTTGTGATTCATAATACATTTTCAATCGGAAACAGTTCAGGACTGCAGGCAGGCCATGCTAGCACCTGCACTTCCTATTTACACAACCATGCACTTGTAATCTAGGAAGAATGTGGTTTGGTGTTGTCCTGCTCTGGGTGGCAGCATATGTTTCTCCAAAATGTGAGTACATTTAACACATGCTATGTTAGTACATTTCCACACAAAGATGTTACAAAACAACACAAAAATAAAACAGATGTGTTGTTTAAACTTTTTACCGCTACAATTATCCTAAAATGCAATTTGTTTGTATGCTAAAATTCTACTAAAAAGCTCATAAAATACACAAACAATTGCAAGAAATTCAGGTGACATTTATTAAAATCATTAAAACATTTGACAACTAGAGTTGATGCATCTTCTTACAAATCTCCCTGCCAACTGGGAAGACAAGAATCCCACTCCCTTCCATTTGAGAAGCTGTAAAAGAGCAAAAAAAAAGTGTGTTGTTTAGTTATTAGTTACAAAATATGGATAAATGACTGAGACAACTGAGAAATTGTGCTACTGAATCCCAAATTGTAAAATTCCACTCTCCTAATGAACAAAATGGTGCTGTAGCCTCACCAGAAAAATCTAGCTAACTTGCTAATATTTATTTTCCTGGCTTTAGCATCTCACCACCAATGATTTTGTACATCCTAATTAAGTCAATCAACATTACAGATATAGTGGAAAGCATCACAACCTAAACCCAAACCTCTCTTTTTGTTACATTAACCTTGTGAAGAACTTTTTGCCTCGCCATTACTGAGCTAGCTAAGTTCTGTTAGCCACTGAGTGTCTTCACTTGTTAACCAGCATTAACATTCACCGAATATATGAAGAAACATGGCCCTAACCCATCCTCCTAATGCTAATTACTAGCCTTGTCCAAAACACTTGCTAAATTTAAGTAACATTAACCCTCTCTGTATTACACAATTGTGAATAGCTGTAATGCTGCGTTATTGTTAACTTTCAAAAAGGTAATGGTAATATTTAACATTACTGCGAGCTGTATGCTAAAGTATTGTTATCAACTCAGGTGATCGTCATTCCTACTGTGATTGGTGACAGCATCCAGCTAGCTAACTCTACCTCGGGCCTCAGATAAAATGCAGACCCAGAGAAATATAGAATAACCTCAGTCCATATTTCACAGACAACATAAACACATGACACTAGTAGTGTAAAGCCAACACTGAGGAAGCAGTAAATGATATTCACTTTTGAAACCATCACGATAGGTGTTAGAAAACAGAGTTACTGTTTGCCAATTAATATGTTTTTGATAGCTCCCTGTCTAGATATCACAAAATCAGCCTGGCATTTTCAGCAGCATTAACTACTAAT
This sequence comes from Noturus placidus, assembly GCA_022414735.1. NCBI lineage: Eukaryota > Metazoa > Chordata > Actinopteri > Siluriformes > Ictaluridae > Noturus > Noturus placidus. Next base: position 63,814 of record JAFFST010052456.1, read on the forward strand.
AAATAACTAATACATACTGATGAACGCTAACTTACCTGTGGTCATTTCACTTCCTCACCTCAGGACACTGTCACAATCAAAAGCTCAAAGCAACAAACTTTCACTTTGATGCGATAAACAATCATTCCATCACCAACCTCTCTGTTTTTCTCTAAGTAAATAACACACACAAAAAGATGCAGTTCATCATATTACTAAGTAAATGGAACACACAAGGTCCTCTGTCCTAAAGACTTTCCTGTACCGGAAACCTTGCTAGAAAGTGCTGACACTTTGTCTCCTTCCGTAAATGTTAAATAAATGTCTCTTTACATAAAGCTTCACCAATGATTAGACATGTATCTTTGTTAAATATTAACATGTTATTAAATCCATTTTGTATAGCCTTGATTAGGTGTGGCATCCACCATACAAGCCTGTGAATTAGCTGTTACTATAGAAATAATAACATACTACTAATGATAGTGTAAGGTTATGGAGCACCTGTTGACTTTCTCCCAGCATCCTCTAGCCTAACAAGACTGATTAGACAGAGCATGGGGTGGGCAAAGCAAAATATTGCAAAAGAAAACTATTATAGACTGGCAAGTCTTGTTTAGAGGAAATAGTTCGTACTGTCCTTGTGTAAAGCTTGTACTCCTGGCACCATACGTGAAAAAAGTGAATTAGTGTTCTTCTCATGGGACCTCAGGGTCAAGCTGGCAGCTCTGAGTTTCATTGGCTTTTACACTCACATCATGATGGCATGAATCACATCACCGGTTTGCTGGAGACAGAGCAGACATTATATACAGGATCTGCACGATTAAGCAACTCTTGGCCCACTCTAGGATCCACATTCAGTAATTAAATATCTCCCAGTCTTAAACAAGACTTTGCCAGTATAATGGCAGTGCAGTTAAGTCATTCCCTCTCTGAAGGATGCACTGAGGCTATATTTCACCCCACATATGAGGCAGTGTCTGATTCCTTATGTGCAGCACATTTTGAAACCATGCTCTCTGTTTGAAGGCCAACCTTTGATGAACAGAACTAAAGCTTGGCAGGTAGCAGCCTCTGACAGGCAAGCTGAACTAAAGCTGAAAAAGAAAAACTGGAAAGAACACTGAAAAGGACTAATCAGGTCAAGGCGTGACAAATAACAAACCACACCTTGATTTCCTTATGCATTTTCATTGAGGTTTCAGTTTCATGTGAAAACACATGCAATATACAATACACTACATATACAATATATACAATACACAATACAGGTCATTTTGGGATTCAAAGTTTATACCTTCTGTATTATTGTGCCAGTAGAAAAGAACATTAATTTTCCAAAGCTAATTGTTTCAGAGAACATTTTTTGTATTCCATTAAAAAGTAACATATTGGTTCGAATTCGGGTTCGAATGGAGTAGGATGCAAAGTTGGAAGCTCCTGCTGATTTCGATTAAAATTTTAATTAATTTGCGCTTTTTGGTCATATAATATACTTTAACTTATTTTACTCCTTATTTTTGCTTATAATTAAAATTTTTTGGCATGTTAAAATGTCTGGAAAGAAACGACTGAGGCCAAGTGCGCGCGCCATGAGTGTGTCCTCCTCTCCTCCTGAATCCGCATTGCTGAGCCGTGACTTTGATCTCGCCGCACTCAAGCTTGAGCTGTTGGCTTCATTGAGGAAGGATATTGCTGATATTTTTAATACGGAGCTCCAGGAGATTCTCTAGGATGCGCTGTCTATTATCCAGCTTGACCTGCATGCTGTGAAAACACAATAGGCTAATGATAAAGTTGTTACCGAGGCTACCATATCAGTGCTGAAAGGTACGGTTGTGGAAATGGAGCACGCGTTTACACATGAAATAGCACACATGACATCCACTATCGAGTCTCTCACTGCTACCGTGACTCAATTAGAGAATAAATGTGAGGATTTGGAGAAGAGGTCGCGGCGCAATAACGTTCAAATAATGGGAGTTCCAAAAGGTTCTGATAATGTTCAACTGCTGCTGTAGCGGCTTTGTTAAAAGGGGCGTTTCGTCTGGAGAAGGAGCCGATTTTGGACCGGTCCCACCAGACCCTTCAGCCGAAGCCCAAGCCTGGTGAACGACCACGAGCTATTGTGTGCAGACTCCACTATCATAGTGACTGTGTTGATATTTTACGCCGTGTGAGAGAGCTCCAGCGGATTAAAGTGAGGAATTTGATTATTTCCGTTTTCCCTGGCTATACACCCAAGATAGCTCGGGCTCGAGCTGTATTTAATGAGGTTCGGCGTCAACTTCGTGATGTTGAGGGCACTTGGTATGGAATACTTCACCCAGCTCGGCTTCACAGTACATATAACGGTGTCCTGAAGGATTTTTTTTCAGCAGAGGAAGCAGGAGACTATGTTAAACTCTTGATATCAGGATGAACTGTTTCACCTGCATAGTGGTGTGTTCTTTATTTATTTATGTATTTATTTATTTGTGTATTCATTTATTTATTTTTATAAAGTTAAAGACATTATATCTGTTATTGTGCGCAGACTGTTTATCAGATTTGAAATCAGTAGGGGATTTTTCTCTTACTGAAATGTTTTGGTAAGGGTTGGTTAGTTCAGCGTTCTTTCCGAGTGGTTGTCTCATTGTGGACAACATTTGGTTATAGAGGGATACACTGCTGTCTCCTTTGGGTTATGGAGACTTTGGGTGTTTTTATGTTTGAGGGATTGTTGGGGGAGGGGAAATCACTCTAGCTCTAATTGACTATTTATATCCCTATGGTTTACTTTATTAGATGGTTAGTAGTAATATTGATCCCAGCACGGCTAGGACAGGCACGCCTTTTAAGATTTAAGATTTATTAGTTGGAACGTCATAGGTACGGGTAATCCTGTTAAGAGATCTAAGGTTTTTATATATTTTATATATTTGAAACTTTTAAAAACTCCGATATAGTATTTTACAGGAGACTCGTCGTTGTATTAAAGATCATAGGTTATATTGCCCTTGAGTCTTATGCCTGTTGTTAGGTTTTATAGTATTTATACAACCATCAATAGTTAGTGTTGCCATCATGTGCCGAGGTGGAGTATGGGGGGTGGAGTGGGGGGGGGGGGTTTACAAAAATTAATCATGTGTAAATGAACCACATGTAAAATTACATATAAATGAATAATATATAAATGAATCCTATATAAATCTTGCTTGGGGGGTATGTTACTGGGGTTAAAAGTTTGATTCTGTATGGATGTATGAAAATGAATCATATGTAAGTAAATCACATGTACATGAATCATAAGTAAATTAATCAAATGTAAACTTTCCTGTGTGATGTGGGAGGGGCTGTTATCGGGGTAAAATATGTTGATTCTGTATTGATATATTTTGTTGTACTCTGAAAAGTGTATGAGAATCAATAAAAATTGTTATGAAAAAAAGTTACATATTACGTAATACAGCACTTTTAATATATAAACACCATAATGGATGTCTGGTGCTACCTGCAGAAACAGAAATAGGTATAAATTCTTCAAAAGAACTGTGGTAGGTTCTCCAAGATGCTTGGAAAACCTTATCAGCCAATTTTCTTATATAACTGCACGACAGTGTACCTGAGAGGACTGATGCCATTTTAATGGTAAAGGGTGTTCACACCAAATGTTAAATTGGTTTAGTTCATTCATGTTCCTTGAAGTAGTTCTGAAGGCATCATAGATTTATAGAATTTATTTCTGTTCCTACAGGCCAATTCACATTGGATGCATCATATGAAGTGTCACATGTATTGTTTTGTCACGCATCATGACGAGACCTCATAATTTCATTTTAAAAGTGCAGTTAATCATAGCCTACAATTAATCACAGTTGTGCTGATATTCACTACAGTAGCAAGACTGTGATGGTAAAATTGCTTTTATAGAACAGTTTTATAAACAAGAAATTAGTATGGACTAACTAATATTTTAAAAACAATATGGAGGAATTTTTTTGTGTTATTATTTCTCCACCAGTGCTAAACGTCGGGGGTACATATGTAACCCTGCTCCCTGAGAAGGGAACGAGATGTTGCATTTAGCATAATAGTATGGGAATGCCCTTGCATGCGTGACCAGTATCTGAAGCTTGTGTAAAATCATGCCTCTACTTATAGGCCTCATGCCTCTACTTATAAGACGTGGCAATTAAGCACGTCACATGATATATATATGGCACTTGTGAACCATGCCGCCAGGCTCTATTATCTGAAGCTAAGACACAATTCACAGGCCTGCCCTGGTATGACAAAGCTATGCAATGTCTCGTTTCCTTCTCAGGGAACAGGATTAAATGCGTAACCCAGACGTTCCCTTTCAAAGGGAACTTTGATGTTGCATTTAGCATAACAGTATGGGAACGGGAATACCCAATCCGTCATATTGAGGGTACAGAATGTTCAAAAGGACCCACGCCTGAGGCTCACTGCAAGACACAAGAGCCTGGGGTGGAATGAATATCCAGGCTGTAATAATGAATGAATGTGTGTGGTGTAGACCATCTGGCAGCAGCACACACATCATGTAAGGATACTCCTTTAGACAAAGTCTTCGAGGAGGTGACCGTCCTAGTGAAATGAGCTCTTATGTCCAGAGGCAAGGCGAGACTGTGCGCCTCGTAAGCCATAGAGATTGCTTCCACTATCCAATTAGAGATGTGCTGCTTTGACAGAGCATCACCTTTACTATCGCTGCCAAAGCAGACCAGCAGCGGACTGGCCACTTGATGGAGCGGTGGACTTAAGTACAGAGAGCCCTTACTGGGTGGGCTGCTGATGTAGGCACTTTAGGAATATAATCCGGCCCTGGGTACAGTAAGGCCTTGGCTGGTCCAGGGGAAAAGTCAAGGCAGGAGGGGGTAACAAAGAGAGTTTGTAGATCTCCCACTCGCTTGGGAGATGTCAGGGCCAGTAGAAGAGCTACATTTAGAGTCAGAAGCTTTTCAGAGGTTGACTCTAAGGATTCAAATGGTGCACCTGACAGACCTTCCAAGATCACAGAAAGGTCCCAGGAAGGCATTCAGGGCCTGCAGATGGGCCTCAGCCGTCTGACACCACACATGAACCTCGAAGTTAGAGGATGTTGCCCCACAAAGGCTCCATCAACAGGGGCATGGCTGGCCAAAATGGCAGCCATGTAGAAGGAGCCATTCCTGCTGAGAAACTTTCTTGTAAGAACTCCAGGACTGTAGCTATTGTGCAGTTTATTGGGTCTAGCTGACATTCCTCACACCACAAGACAAAAAGCTGCCACTTGAGCGCATCCTTGTGGATGGTGCTCTAGCATTTAACATGGTGTCTACACCCTCAGTTGTGAGACCAGAATCTATGAGCTGGTGCCCCTCAGGGGCAAGGCCCACAGTTTCCATCGTTCTGGCCGAGGGTGTTAAATTAGCCCTCCAGCTTGAGACAGTAGATCCCTGCGGATGGGAATCTCCCAAAGAGTGCTGTCGATCAGGGACATTACCTCCGAGAACCATATTCGAGCTGGCCATATTCGAGGTGCTACTAGCAGCAGACATAGACGGTCTTGGCTAGCTCTCTCTAGAACTTGTGGGACCAGTGAAATCGGGGGAAAGCATATAGATGTGACCTCGGCCACGTGTGCACCATGGCATCCATCCCCAATGGTGCAAGAGGAGTGAGGGTGAACCACAGCAGGCAGTGTGTCGTCTCCTTGGAGGCGAACACATCAAGTTCCGCTTGTCCGAACCTCCACGTAAGGGCTCCATCACTTGTGAATGGAGCCTCCAGCCCCCGGGACTCAGCCCGTGCCTCGACAGGATGTCTGCCCCTACATTTCGGCTGCCCAAAATGTACATTGCACTCACTGACAATAACTTTCCCTCTGTCCAGAAAAGGATAATTTGTGCGTGCCTGAACAGGGTGCGTCAGATGCCGCTGTCATTACTGTCTTGTGGTGAGGAGACGCCCCTAGTGTGTGACCCGAGGCTAGAAACTGCAGGCACCTCCAAATACTCTAAAAAAAAAAAAAAAAAAAAAACTTGAATTTCCCCCTGGGGGATCAATAAAGTATCTATCTATCTATCTATCTATCTATCTATCTATCTATCTATCTAAATACTCAGAGCATGTAGGCATTGACGCGGGACACTGATTACTCTCAAAGGTTTCATCCTCAGATGAAACCCCCAACTTTTCAGCCACCACTGAAACAGTCTCATGTGCAATAGGCCCAACGGTATGACGTTGGCTGCTGCTGCAATAAGGCCCAACAGCCTCTCGTAAAGACTGGAGGGGATGCCCAGACCTAGCTTTATCTTGCTCAAAGTTGATAGGATCGATAGTATGCATGTTGGGGATAGAAACGCCCTCATCGTAGTAGAATCCCATATAACCCCTAGAAAAGTTGTCTTCTGCACTAGAGAAAGCATACTTTTATTGAGGTTCAACCTGAAACTCAAGTTCCTCATGAACTAAAATTGGCCACATATTCCTATCTTGTTTGCGGACCAGGAAATAACGGCTGTAAAAACCTCCCTCCCTTAGGGAAGAGGGTACATGTTCTATCGCCCCTTTGTCCAAAAGTGTACTTACTTCCTGCGCTAAAATTGGGCTCTGCTGTGTGCTGACAACTTTGGTGAGCACACCTCTGAACCGTTGGGGTTGAGCTCTGAACTGGACCGGGTAACCATTTTCTATGGTAGACAGAACCCATGGGGACACATTTGGCAGTAGTTTCCATGCTGCCAAATGGTCTTTCAGTGATGTTAGCTTTTCCACATTTCATTGGAGGGAAAGCATCAGATTTCCGTTGCCCTGTGACAGCTCGCTAACCAGAGAAGGCTGCAAACTTGGGATGGCCTTGGCCAGGGCAGGCTCTACAGTAGCACTGGGGTCTACCTGCCCTAACAACCTCATGTCCCCTGATACATCCCTCCATGGCTTACCAGGCCCGTTCCTTCCTTGCCTGCTTTGCTTTTATGATTATTCTTAGATCAGGTTTCTTAGCAAGCTGTGGCTGTCGCCGCCCCGTCCCCCTGACTTTCTGTGGAAGGAGGCTTCTGCATCTCCCTTGCACTACTGCTTGCATGAACTTCAGTCATGGAGGCAAACTCGATTCAAAGGTACTGGCTGAACACCGCCATTTGCTGTTTTGCCTTGCGAAACCTGTCGGCGATGGCATTGACCATGCCGCCAAACAGGCCGGAATGTTTAACAAGGGTGTTCAGCAAGGAGACCTTATCTTTGTCCCCCATCCATGAGAGCTTGAGCCATAGGTGCCTCTCCACCAAAACCAGGCTACCCATTGAACGGCCAATATGACGGGCCGTTTGTTTGGTCGCCCAGAGAGATAAATCTGTGGTGCGGCGCAGCTCTGCCACTGCCTTGGGCCCAATTTCCTCCCCAGTATTGAGCTCACTCAGCAGGTCTGTTGGGTAGGCCTGCAAACACTGCTATTGTATGCAGGGACCCGGAAGACAGAGAAAGAGATAGAGCAGTGCTCGTCTCCGGCTCCTCTTCCAAATCCATACGAGAATCCCACGACCTTAGCCGGCTGGCTGCCTCGGCAGCAGTTGGCCCAGATCCGCAAGGCTCTGAAACCCAACTCCCTTTGAACGAGAAGAGAGCAAGCCAAGAGCGTAGCTGCCTAATCATGAAATGCTCACAGTGCTGACAGTCAGACCCTTCAAGGGCTGCTGTAGTATGCTCTACGCCAAAACACTTTACACAGATGAAACGGAAGCAAGGTGTAACACACTTTCCAAACACGGGGAGTTGATGCAAAGGGGTCCATTTTGGTCTCATCTGACCACAACACTTTCACCCAGTTGTCCTCTGGTGGTCAGATGAGACCAAAATTGAGCTCTTTGGCATCAACTCAACTTGCCCTGTTTCGAGGAAGATGAATGCTGCCTATGACCCCAAGAACACCATCCCCACCGTCAAACATGGAGGTGGAAACATTATGCTTTGGGGGTGTTTTTCTGCTAAGGGGACAGGACAACTTCACTGCATCATAGGGACGATGGACGGGGCCATGTATCGTCAAATCTTGGGTGAGAACCTCCTTCCCTCAGCCAGGTGGACATGAAAATGAAAAGTAATTACTAAGTAATTACCAAGTACTAAGTCATGTTTTGCAGTGGGGTCAAATACATAATTCCCTCATTAAAATGCAAATCAATTTACATCATTTTTTTCTGGATTTTATTGTGGTTATTCTGCCTCTCACTGTTCAAATAAACCTTCAATTAAAATGATATACTGATCATTTCTTTGTTAGTGGGCAAATGTACAAAATCAGCAGGGGATCAAATACTTTTTCAGCATCTGGTATGGATTGACTGAGGCATTGACATGACCCTTGACATGACACCTATGCAGCATATCCAGTGTGAATATCATATTTCATTAAACTTGTAATGTAAAACTTTATATTACAAGATATTTGTTAGAACAGAAAATATATGCCATTGTTGTGGATCAAGACCTATGTATCTGTTAGACTACAATTACGAAAACACAAAAATAATGGAAATAATATATCAGCTTTGTCACGATTTGGAGATGAAGATGGATGCAAGTGCAGACAATCAGTTTAATAAAGACCAAAACAACAACACAAAAGACACAAAGACCTTGTGACAAAATACTATGGTGTTGGGTTTTTATATTATCTGCAAATGCTATTCACTTACAAACTATATGCTTTAAGTACACTCGTAGTCTGCATGTGTGTGTGTAGATGTGTTCTTATCTCTGACAGGAAATCGCCAACCGCATTCCAGTGTCTGCTGAAGCGAGAAGACAGGAAACGGCTGTCCCTGTCTTAAAAGAGCCTACGAAGCAAGAATAACGACTGTTATGCTTAGCTAATGATTGCAGAAACTAAATG
>JAFFST010052456.1:92554-104515 GCA_022414735.1 Noturus placidus
TTTCTCTCTCTCTATCCCCCCTCTCTCTCTCTTTCTATCTCCCCCCTCTCTCCCTATCACTCTTTATCTCCCCCTTTCTCTCTCTATCCCCCCTCCCTCACTCTCTCTCTATCTCCCCCCTCTCTCTATCTATCTATCTACCCCCTCTCTCTCTATCCCCTCTCTCTCTATCCTCTCTCTCTCTCTCTCTCTCTATCTACCCCCTCTCTATCAATCCCCCCTCTCTCTCTCTCCCTCTCTCTCTATCTCTCTCCCCCTCTCTCTATCTCCCCCCTCCCTCACTCTCTCTCTCTATCTATCCCCTCTCTCTCTCTATCGATCTACCCCTCTCTCTCTTTCTCTCTCTCTCTCTATATATATATATATATATCCCCCTCCCTCTCTCTCTCTCTATCTACCCCTCTCTCTCTACCCCCTGTATCTCTCTCTATCCCCTCTCTCTCTATCCCTATCCTCTCTCTCTCTCTCTCTCTCTATCTACCCCCTCTCTATCAATCCCCCCTCTCTCTCTCTCCCTCTCTCTCTCTATCTATCTCCCCCTCTCTCTCTCTCTCTCTCTCTCTCTCACCTCAGACAGTGTCTTCTCCAGCTGCTCAGACATTATTGAGGAATGTCTGTGATGAGTAACACTTCTCCCCACTGAAACGCGTTGGAAGGCAATGCAATGCGCGCGTGCCATGTTGCTTGTTGCGGTGTTTTGCGTGACTCAGTTTGTGTTGAGAACTGAAAATGTGTCTCTGTAAACACGCAGTAGATCACGTCATGGATCTACTCTATCTGTGTGATGTACAGATAGGTTGTTTATTTGGAAGATTCGGAATACTAAGCTTGCCTGATAGACTAAGAAATAAGAAAGCGATGCATAAAGAGGAGAAGTGTGTACATAAAGAAGCAGTGTGCAGTGTTTACTAAATTCCTCGTGTATTGAGTTCTGAACGAAGGCGAACGTGCAGAGAAGGAGAATGTTCTTAGTGAGATTTTAGTGCCCTCTAGTGAGGAGACTGAAAAAATGACAGAAGTTGTTGCTCTCTGCGTGTGTGTGTGCGTGTGTGTGTCTGTCTGCCTGTCTGTGTGTGTGTGTCTGTGTGTCTGTCTGTCTGTCTGTGTGTCTGTCTGTGCACATGTGTGTGTCTGTCTGTCTGTGTGTCTGTCTGTGTGTGTGTGTGTCTGTGTGTGTCTGTCTGTCTGTGTGTGTGTATGTGTGTGTGTCTGTGCGCATGTGTGTGTCTGTCTGTCTGTCTGTGTGTGTCTGTCTGTCTGTCTGTCTGTGTGTGTCTGTCTGTCTGTGTGTGTGTCTGTCTGTGTGTGTGTCTGTGCGCATGTGTGTGTCTGTCTGTCTGTCTGTGTGTGTGTCTGTCTGTCTGTCTGTCTGTGTGTGTATGTCTGTGTGTGTGTGTGTGTGTGTGTCTGTCTGTCTATCTGTCTGTGTGTGTGTGTGTTTATGACGCCTATCTGGACAGCACTACGAAAAAGTGTGAAAAGGGTCCAGTGTGTCTCAGAGATGCAACATGACCCAATCACTCAAACCACCTTCGTAGGTGGAGTGCATTTGACCACATAACATTTATCATGCACCACGTCACAAAGCAAAAGTCGTCTCAAACTGGTTTCATGAACATGACAATGAGTTCAGTGTTCTTCAGAGACCTTCCCAGTCACCAAAGTTGTATAAATGTAAGTAACTCTGGATAAGGGCATCTACCAAATGACTACACTACAACATGGGACATTTTATTCTCTCCCCTACTCTGTATAAAACAGAATCTTCAATATTCACAGCTTACAAAAGATTTATTACATAACATGTAACATACATACATGTAGAGTGCTTTTCTTTTAAATTGACTTTATACTGAAAGTATTTAATAAGACAGTTGCACTATATTTTCTTTTTAAACTATTGTCATATGGCTGCACATAAAACACAGACTAGATATCCCAATTTTTTTATTGACAGAAAAAAGTAGTTTGTAATTGGATATTCATTTAGCCAATGTTAGAAAAGTATAGCTCTATAATATTGTCATCACTAATAATATATTAAACCAAAGAGGTCCGTTGAAACATCATGAATCCCTCATTTAAATTCGGCAGGAAATAATAATGTTGCCGTGGACAATGTAGAAATGTGGGAAAATGCTTAAGAAATGAAGAGTAAAACAAACTCCATCTTCTCAACACAAACATACGGACTTTTCAGCATTAAATAATGTGTGGGACATGTACTGCAATCATTTCACATATAATCCTTGTATTTTAATAAAAAATGTCTGTTGACTTCCCTTTCTGAACTTAAATAACGGCTGTCTAAGGGCCTAAAACAAAAATATATGAAACATTCCAGTGGCTGTGGGTCTTTTTCTCCCTTCAGTAATGAAAAGGAAATATATATTTGCATTGAATACCAATGAGTTATACATCTCATTAGCACCACCGCTACTACATTTAACTCCGGAGCTTGCTCACGTGGCCTGGAGCTGATTTACCAAAACTGGATCCTGGAATAGTAGTTTTTGTCCATTTCTTGGCTGAGATTGAGACACTGCAGTTGTCAGTATCTGCAGGCAGGCCTAATAGGAGAATAGATAGTTTTTTTCCCTCTGGAATAATGGTTAACACCTCTAATACAGTTCAATTACAACATCCACTGAGAAGTGTAGGCTAGACAAAGGGAACAAACAAACTTATTTATTACCTACATAAGTCCACAAGTACCAAAGCTATGAACCAGTATAGTCAGGTGTTTACAACTTCAGCATTATTCTATGGTCCAGTTCTTTCTCATATTTGACATTTAGCAACTGTTTATTACTGCCTTGCTGCCAGAAATCCAGTGTTTCCCCAAAAGGGATCTGAAAAAAGAAAGATAAATCAGATGTGGGACAACAGAGCAGGGTCAATAAGTCTGGTTAAACACAGTGACTCCATCTGTTTCGTAGCTGCAGTACCCAACGGATAATCAAATGTCTGTGGTGGTGTTTTTACCCCCCACAAAAAATGGCCGATGAGCCAGTTGACATGTTAATCTGGAATGATTGACACTTGAACTCTCCAAAATTATTCCATCCTAGAAGCCCCACCCCCTACCCTCATCTCACATTAGTAACTTGTGCAACCATTCCATCAGTCTTGACTAGGTGAGGGGGGGGGGTGTTAAGGAGTTGCTAAAAAACTGTGAAGGGGAAAAGGGTTGAATATGTCTGCCTTAGACCAAGTGCTGTGTGCAAGGACATGGATGAGCTAACTTAATTACTTTTTAAAGAAAACCCCTCTTTTGCTTGGTCCGACAGTATCAAACACCAGAAGACATTTTAAACACCCTCATTTCATTGCTGGGTAGAAGGCCTGTCTCAGTTCCCTTATTAAAGTTTCACTACAAGAGGCATAGCAGAGATGGACTGGCCCTGGGAACACATTTACACACCTGCTAGGTTCCTGTCAGAGCTGGTCCATGCTGGTCCAAGCTTAACAAAACTCCCATTTGGGTCTTTATCAATTAGCATGCGAGAGGCTGCCTCAGCTAACAGTATAATCACAACTTCCCTCTGTACAGCAGAACCTTGCCACTCACCAAAGAAGGGACTTGGAGCGTGTGCTCACGCCCACTGTTCTGCCATCAGACTTGGCTGCGTTGTGGTGGCTCCTCTTATGCGACTCCAGGTAGACCTTCTTGTTAAAGGCATGGCCACACACGTCACAGGTGTGTAGCGAGGCGTTCTTGGCGACACGCACTTCTGTGCTGTCCTGTGCCTCTTCACCATTGGACATTCCGTTTGAGGTCTTTTTGCACGTGACAAATGAAGTGTGAAGAGAAAGACTTTGCCTGCGTGTGACTGGTGGTGATGGGGGTGGAACATCCTGTTTTCGGATTACAGGGGGCACGGAAGATAGAGGGCTGACCTTCTGCAAGCTGTGCGATGATGTGGTGTCTCCTTTGTGATGGCCATCTGGGTTTTTTGGAATTCCATGTTTTACTGAAGTGCCAAGCACGGTTTCAGCAGGCTTCCTTACAGCATGGCTCTCCAGGCCTGGCAGGATTTTGGCCAAGTAGGCAGAGTTTTTCTTGTGCATGACAGCAACATGACGCAGCACATCACGCTTGCGGCGGGACTCATAGCGGCACATGGGGCAGCGGTAGAACTTAATAAAGATGTCACCGCCATTATCTGTGTGCAGCACGATGTGTTTGGTAAGATTCTGTCGCGAGCTGAACTGCCGCTTACACAGCTTGCAGAAGAGTTGTTTAAAGTCAAAACCCGCAGTGAGCTTTGACTTACGCATCACTGGAGACTTCTCAACTTTGCCCTCCTCACCGAGCCTCTTGAGGGCGTGCGTGGTGTCAGTGCCCTCCTCAGATTGATTTTTTTTGCCAGTTGAAGAGCTGTATACAGTACTTTTGCCAGCGAGGATCTTGTGAACAAAATCCATGGGCCTCTTGAGCCGTGCCTGTGTGCTGTAGCTCCTCTTGCACAGGAGGCACTTGCCGGTGGCCAGGTTGTACTGGGGTAGGGGAGAAACTATCTTAGGGTTAGGAGAGCAAAGGCCACAGGGCCCAGCAGGCACGACCTCCAGATCACTTGACTTCGTGGAGATATCAAGTGTAATCAGGTCACGCCGGAGGCCACGGTGCACCTCATCAAAGTGGCGCCGGACGTTCGCTTTGGTGGCAAAGGTTTTGAAACAGACTGGGCAGCATTTTCCACTGGGCCCTGGTGAGTGTTCTTGGCACTCCTTCACCACAGACAGCAGGCTGGTGGGCACTGTGTGAGTCTCCATAAACTTGTGAAGCTCCTCTAGCTTTTGCTTGTGCACTTCACGGCAGTGGCGGCGTACGCTGCGCCATGAACTGAAGTTTTTGCTGCACAGGCAGCACGTGATATTCACATCATCAATGCCACCATTAATCACCACCTCCTCTGGTTTCTCCTCATCTTCATCTCCTTGAGCATCTTTGTCTGTGTGTGCTTCACCATCTCCTTCATTTGCTTCCTCGTTCTTGCTTTCTTCACCTGTATTACGTTCCCCCAGGTCTTCCCCTTGGCCCTCTGGCTGGTTGTGTTTCCAGTCTTCCAGACTGTGGTTGGAGCTTTGTGAGGGAGAGTGTATGGCCGCATTACTCTGTGTAGTCAGATGTTGAAACACAGCGTTCTGGTTGCCTGGTATGGGCTCCAGTCGCACCACATGCTTCGCCTGTTTGGGCCGGGGATAAGTAACCTCCAGGAGCTCTTTAATGCCTATATTCTGCCTGTAGCTTCCTGACAGTGCTACAAAAATGAGAGGAGACAGCTTGATAACTCTTTCCATATCATAGCTTTCAACTATATATTACTGTATATTACATAATTTAAACCATTCATACAATCCTCAACAGAGCTGCAGGTGACAGAATCCAAAAATAATTACCAGCTTTTCAATAAAAAAACAAGCTGTCAAAAAATATAATACAAATGTGTGGACTTTAGGACAGACCTTCTGATTCTGGCTTCCTCGTAAAGCAGAAGAACTTCTTGTGTGTGATTAGGTTAGGAAGGCCACGGAAAAGGCTGCGACAGAGCTTGCACTCAAATATTGTGTCCACCTCTTTGAGTAATATGTTTTTCAATTGTGTAGTACCTATAAAAGGGCACAAATGGGCAGATCAATGCTTCTGAACCATAATCCACTTTGCTTTAGCCCCTGCCTCTTCCAACTCTTGGAAGGCTAGGAGCATAAACACATTTGAAATAATAAGTACAGTACCTGTGCTAAAACATTCAATGATCTGCTGAATGCCAGACTTTGATGTCTGTAGCTGTCTCTGCAACAATGAAGGGTCTCCTGGCTCTATAGGGTATGCTGAAAGAGAGAGAGAGAGAGAGAAACAGTAAAAAGCTTTCAATAAAGAACGCTAAATAAACTAGGAGCAGCCTGATACAAAATGTGTGGCACTAGCTACACTGATCATTAATACTGATGATCAGACAATAGTTTCAAGACAAGGTGGTGATCCTGTGAGGCACATTTCCACTGCAGGGGTTTTTTTTGCAAGAACTCTGGAACTTCAGGAAAATTTCCACTGTATAAATTAGGGCTGATATTAATTCATGAGCCATAGCGCTGGGAACCTTTTTGACCCTGCTATAGAATAGTTCTGCATTTGACTAAAGAATGTAATTCCAAAAGGGAAAAACCAAAAAGTCCACTCAACTTGAAAATCCCACTCAGATCACCATCTTACCTTTAAATGAGTTATGCTGTATACACAGTATATCACAAAAGTGAGTACACCCCTCACATGTGTGTAAATATTTGATGATATCTTTTCATGTACAACACTGAAGAAATGACACTGTGCTACAATGTAAAGAAGTGAGTGTACAGTTGTGTAACAGTGTAAATTTACTGTCCCCTCAAAATAACAACACACAGACATGTTCCACTCAGAACAGGCCTCGCCATGGTCCACCAAAGAAGTTGAGTGCACATGCTCAGAGTCATATCCAGAGGTTGTCTTTGGGAAATAGACGTATGAGTGCTGCCAGCATTGCTGCAGAGGTTGAAGGGGTGGGGGGTCAGCCTGTCAGTGCTCAGACCATACGCCACACACTGCATCAAATTGGTCTGCATGGCTGTCGTCCCAGAAGGAAGCCTCTTCTAAAGATGATGCACAAGAAAGCCCACAAACAGTTTGCTGAAGACAAGCAGACTAAGGACATGAATTACTGGAACCATGTCCTGTGGTCTGATGAGACCAAGATAAACTTATTTGGTTCGGATGGTGTCAAGCGTGTGTGGAGGCAACCAGGTCTCTAATTTTCTCACACAGAACAATCTCTGGGACACCAAGCAGTCTGGCTTCAAGAGCAATCACTCTACGGAGACTGCTCTGCTTTCCGTCTCTGAAGCCTTACGACTAGCAAGAGCAACCTCTAGATCATCTGTCCTCATCCTGCTCGACCACTCTGCTGCTTTCAACACTGTGAACCATCAGATCCTTCTGTCAACTCTCTCCAGCCTGGGCATCACTGGAACGGTTCTGCGCTGGGTGGAATCCTATCTCTCTGACAGATCTTTCAAGGTATCATGGATGGGAGGTATTTCTGAAATCCAGCAACTCGCCACTGGCGTTCCACAGGGGTCAGTTCTGGGTCCTCTTCTCTTTTCTATCTACACGACATCTCTAGGGCAGGTGATTGAGTCTCATGGCTTCTCATATCATTGCTATGCTGATGACACCCAGCTCTATTTGTCCTTCCAGCCTGATGATCCATCCGTCTCTGCACGCATCTCTGCTTGCCTGTCGGACATCTCATTCTGGATGAGGGAACACCACCTTAAGCTCAACCTGGCAAAATCTAAGCTTCTTGTCATCCCAGCCTTCCTTCAATCAACCACAACCTCATTGTACAGCTCGGCTCAACAACACTCAAGCAAACCAGGATGGCCAGGAACCTTGGGGTGACTCCTATGACAGCTTGACCTTTACAGACAACCTTTACTTGACCTTCTCAACAACTGCTCGGTCCCGTAGATTCCTCCTGTTCAACATCAAGAAAATCCGACCCTACCTCACCGAACAGGCCAAACAAATACTAGTCCAGGCTCTTCTTATCTAAAAACTGGACTACTGCAACTCTCTACTTTCAGGCCTCCCAGCCAGCTCCATCAGACCCCTGCAGATGATTCAGAATGCTGCAGCACATCTTGTCTTCAACCAGCAGAAGAGAACCCATGTCACACCCCTCTTCATCTCCTTCCACTGGCTTCCTGTAGCCGCCCACATCAAATTCAAGGCCTTGATGCTCACCTACAAGACCTTGTCTGGAACAGCACCCTCCTACCTCAACTATCTGCTGAAGGCTTACGTTCCCACACGTAATCTGCGATCGATTAGCGACCGACGTTTAGTAGTTCCTGTTCATCACGGCACAAGGTCCCTTTCCAGAACCTTCACACTAACTGTTCCTCAGTGGTGGAATGAACTTCCAACCTCAATCCGGACTGCAGATTCACTCACCATCTTCAAGAAACAGCTAAAGACCCACCTCTTCCATCAACACCTTACCAACTCATAAAAAAAATAAATAATAATAAATAAATAAAATACATTTACCACCTCTACTCTGCGCACTTTGCTTCTTCTAGAACTTAATTAATAGATCTTGTATAGTAGCACTACTTGTATTGTTCTCTGCTAGATATCACTTTCCTTGTATCTCTCATTTGTAAGTCGCTTTGGATAAAAGCGTCTGCTAAATGAATAAATGTAATGAGTACAAAGACAAGTGTGTCTTGCCTATAGTCAAGCATGGTGGTAGCAGTGTCATGGTCTGGGGCTACATGAGTGCTGCCGGCACTGGGGAGCTACAGTTCGTTTAGGGAACCATGAATGTCAACATGTACTGTGACATACTGAAGCAGAGCATGAACAGTATGCAGTATTCCAGCATGATAACAACCACAAACACACCTCAAAGACGACCACTGCCCTGATAAAGAAGCTGAGGGTGAAGGTGATGGACTGGCCAAGCATGTCTCCAGACCTAAACCTTATTGAGCATCTGTGGGGCATCCTCAAACGGAAGGTGGAGGAGCACAAGGTCTCGAACATCCACCAGCTCCGTGATGTCATCATGGAGGAGTGGAAGAGGACTCCAGTGGCAACCTGTGAAGCTCTGGTGAACTCCATGCCCAAGAGGGTTAAGGCAGTGCTGGAAAATAATGGTGTCCACACAAAATATTGACACTTTGGGGCCAATTTGGACATTTTCACTTAGGGGTGTACTCACTTTTGTTTCCAGCGGTTTAGACATTAATGTCTGTGTGTTGAGTTATTTTGAGGGGACAGTAAATTTACACTGTTACACAAGCTGTACACTCACTACTTTACATTGTAGCACAGTGTCATTTCTTCAGCATTGTCACATGAAAAGATATCATCACATATTTATACTCATGTGAGGGGTGTACTCACTTTTGTGAGATACTGTATGTATTTATATGTGTATGTATTTTTGATCAGATCCATCAACATACAGTCATATCTGCTTGTTAAATCTATAATACTGACTAAACAGTTCAATGTTTTTACATAAACATGCATCACCCATCACACTCATTAGCCGATTAGTTTTTTGACCAAGCAACAGTAAGAATATAGAATGACAAAAATCCTGTCTGACCAAGGCTCCTACATTTATTTTTGCTAAAGAAACATAACACCGTCCTGCTGTCTTGTTTCTATTGGCTCTCTGAGGATTGTCAGAAAATTCACAGGTCAAAGTTCACCTAGGTAAAACTGACTCAAAGTAAAGGGATGTGTAACTAGAAACCAATGCATTTTTCATGTGCCATGTCCTTTCCTCTCTTGTGAATTGACTTTTCTAACAGGAAAATTTTATTCACGTCTGGTCTGAGTGCTGCTTTAACGGAATTTTATTTTATTTTTTTAAATCAGAAAAGCAGTTCACGTGTCTCCCATATCGCCATAGCAAGAAGCAAAAATAAATTTAACTCAATTTTACTTGTATAGCGCTTTTTACAACAGACATTGTCTCAAAGCAGCTTTACAGAAATATCAACACGGTATACAGATAATAATGGTGCAAATTTAAATAAATAAATAATAAATTCTAAGGCTAACCAGTAGATGTTTGCACCTGTGTACTATTACTCACTACTGTTCCTGCTGTGGATAGATGTGTGTACATAAAGAACACAGCATTCAATCATTTCAAACCATCACAATGTTGACCAGCCATGATAATCTACCCATGATCAAATACGAAACTATCCATTTCCCACACAAAGACACACATGGGTAATATTAATCAAAATTACACCAAGTCGTAGACAATTATATGTACATGTTGATTTAGTATGATCAAGAATGTGTGCACTGCTGTAGATTAGAGTTCATGGTGAGAGACAGCATGGTGTTATTTACTACACTATTCAAGTAGCTCGCTCGTCAACAACTGAAGGGTTTGAGTCGCTTATTTTCCTCAAGGAGTTATAATCAGAAAAAATATCAATACTGAGAATACAATTAACCGTTATTTCTCTAAACTACTCTAACATGTTCCTTGATGATTTGATTAATCACCTAAAAGTCAATAAGGCTTTTAATTTTGCGTGATTTTGATCTAGTGCAGCAAAGGTGAACAGACAGCAGATGGTGGATAAAGCAGGAGATTCTGCAGAAAGATTGATGCAGGAGCAGCTGTAGGATTTACAACCTGGTGGTCCTGCTTGAGGCCAGCATGGCCTAGGAGTTTGTTTGATTTTTTTATACTAGAAGTGTTTTATGACTGTATGAGAGTAATTCTTGGGAGGCTGCCAGCAGCTAGGCGGTTGAATGAAGAGGTGGTGGTCAAAATATAGACAAAAGCCTTTTTTGAAAGGAAATTGTAAGGTTTTTGAGGGCCAACAATGCCTTGGATGGAACATTGACATTTTCGTTACAACTCACATCCTATCAACTGATGCATGTCGGTCCAGTGCACTAGAGCCCACTTCTAAACTCGAAAACATTCTCCTGAATGAATTCCCAAACTTGCCTTGCTGTTCTAGCAGGTAAACAGTAGAAAATGATCAGAACAAGTGAGAGAAAGGTCAGAATTCTTCAATAGCCCAGCTGCAATCAGACTTGGCAGCCCATCTGACCACCTCCTGCACCATGTGGAGTACACATCAATCAACTGTACAGCTACAAGCACCTTATAGCCAGTTTAAATAGTAACTCCAGCTAATTTAATAACAGTGGTGCTCATTTATCAATCCTTTAATAATGTTGAGTGTAAATTCTTGCTTTGTGTGTATGTTGATGAATACCAGTCACATATAAATTACCAGGCACAAACACCATACCGCCAATTTGCATGTGGTGTCACCCATAAAAGTCATAAAAGGTAAAGCTCATAGTGCTGAAATGAAGAGGAAATTGCACAAAAGAAGGACTCACATGCAAGAAGTGTTAAATATTATTAATCAGCACCTGAAATGGCCAAAGTCTGGAGCCTTATTAGGGAGTATATGGCACACTACAGCCTGACACACACCTGATTGGTCACTGAATTTACAAAAACACTGAGTGTAGGCTTTAGACATGAATGCCACACCATGATGTCGGCTCAGCTATGGAGCAGGACTTATTCACTGTCATGTTCTCAATGCACATCTTTCTGCTCAGCTATCTGACATCTACACACCCTTGTACCCGCCACTAGTGATCGTAATTGTATAGTTTTAGAGACCAGGAGGCGGGGTGTAGTTCACCTGTAGGTTATAAATGTTAAAAACTGGAGAAAACACTAGGGGATTTTAAAATCCTGTTTCTACTGCACTAGTGATCAACTTCAATGTTTTAATACATAACTTTATTTGAACATGGTTTCTGAACTGCTTAAGGATGTTTTTGCTCAAGTTTGTTTCACTTTCATAGTTGTATTGGTTTATTTACTATTTGTGAACATGGCATGCAGAACCTGATGCTGAGTACAAAAAATATATTTTATTATTTGATATATTTAGAAATGAAGCTTTGGGCTCCAGCTATATTTGTTGATTTTGTTGTTTAATGCTGATTAACAACAAAAGCACAGAGCAGGTCAAGCTGGATTTAATTCATTCACTGGAGCCCAAAGCTTCATTTCACCCTATAAGTACATATATATGTATTGAAAAGTCAGAATTTTAGAAAACTGCTATAAAACTGCACACAATTAGGGCTGCAAGTAACGATTATTTTCATAATTAGTTGGCCGATTTTTTCTTATTTTATAAGATTAATCGATTTATACGGATATGTATATATAAACAGGAACTCAGAAGACCTTGTGATACTACTCATTCTACTAACGATAATACTGCATGAAGTGTGCAGTAACCTAGGGGTTTAAATAGTAAACATGATCAAATTGAAATGAATCATGTGTAAATGAACCACATGTAAAATTACTTATAAATGAATCATATATAAGT
>JAFFST010052457.1:12606-24596 GCA_022414735.1 Noturus placidus
ACTTTCGCAAGGCACTGTATCTGTGAGTGAGTGTGTGTTCAGTATGTGGTGTGACCCCCTTGTGCAGTAATAACTGCAGATAAACGTTTGAGGTAACTGTTGATCAGTCCTGCACAATCGGCTTGGAGGAGTTTTATCCCGTTTTTCAGTACAGAACAGCTTCAAGTCTGAGATGTTGGTGGGTTTCCTCACATGAACTGCTTGCTTCAGGTTCTTCCACAACATTTCTATTGGATTAAGGTCAGGACTTTAACTTGGCCATTCCAAACCATTAACTTTATTCTTCTTTAACTGTTCTGTGGTAGAACGACTCGTGTGTTTAGGATCGTTGTTTTGCTGCATGACCCACTTTCTCTTCAAATTCAGTTCATGGACAGATGTTCTGATATTTTCCTTTAGAATTCACTGGTGTCATTCAGAACTCATTGTTCCATCAATGATGGCAAGTCGTCCTGGTCCAGATGCAGCAAAACAGTCCCAAACCCTGACACTACCACCACCATGTTTCACAGATGGGAGAGGTTCTTATGCTGGAATGCAGTGTTGTCCTTTCTTCAAACATAACGCTTCTCATTTAAACCTTAAAGTTCTATTTTGTTCTCATCCTTTCACAAAACATTTTACCATTAGAGTTCTGGCTCGTCCATGTGATCTTTAGTAAACTTCAGAAGGGCAGCAATGTTCTTTTTGGAGAGCAGTGGTTTTCTCCTTGCAACCCTGCCATGTTCAGTATTCTCCTGATGGTGGACTGAACATTAACATCAGCCAATGTGAGAGAGGATTTTAATTGGTTAGAAGTTACCCTGCTTTCCTTTGTGACCTCAATGACTATAACATGTCTTGCTATTGGAGTGATCTTTGTTAGTCTCCACTCCTGGGGAGGGGAACATTGTCTTAATGTTGTGGCTCAGTCGGTAGAGCGGGTTGTCCACTAATCCACTAATCGTGGGGTTGGTGGTTCGAATCCCGGCCCGGGTGATCCCAGGCCGAAGTGTCCTTGGGCAAGACACTGAACCCTAAGTTGCCCCTGATGGCAAGCTAGCACCTTGCATGGAAGCTCTGCTACCATTGGTGTGTGAGTGTGCTCTCATTTGTAAGTCGCTTTGGATAAAAGCATCTGCTAAATGAATAAATGTAAATGTAATGTAATGTAAATTTCCTCCATTTGTACACGATCTGTCTGACTGTGGATTGGTGGAGTCCAAACTCTTTAGAGATGGTTTCGTGACTTTTTCCACCATGATGAGCTTCAACAACTCTTTGTCTGAGGTCCTCAGAAATCTCCTTTGTTCGTACCATGAAGTAATTCCATAAACACGTGTTGTGAAGATCAGACTCTGATAAGATCCCTGTTCATTAAATAAAACAGGACCCTCACTCACTCTCACCTGACTCTAATTTCACCTTCAAATTAAACCGATAACTCCAGACGTTCACGTACTTCACATTTCCCCACTCTGAGATCTGTAATACTGGACCAGTTTCCTCAATAAATAAATAAATAACCAGGTATAATATTTTTGTATTTTTTGTTTAATTGGGTTCTCTTTGTCTACTTTTAAGACTTGTGTGAAAATCAGTCGATGTTCTAGGTCACATTTATGCAGACGTACAGAAAATTAAAAACTTTGTAAACACAGACTTTCCAGTAGCACTATAAACAATAAAGGTCTGTCGTGAGGGTGTACATCTTCCTATGATTTCATTTACATTAAATTTAAAGAGATTTCTGTTTCAGAACTCAGCTGTAAGATAAATATCAAAACAAAAAAGATGGCATTTATATATTAATATACGCTAAATAAAAATAGATCTGATTTATAGATATGACACAGGGCTTTTATTTTTATTTTTATTTTTTTGGAATATGTAGCTATTATCATAAGATTTGTGGTTACTAAAAGGCCAATTAACAATGATGATATTGATAAACTTGAAACTGTCAACATATAGATGCCAAAGGGCAAGTTGGGCTGAGGATTCTAACTATAATGCCTCTACCTCCTGCATTTTTAAAGAAAAATCAGTACAGGAAAATTTTCATTATTCCAATAATAATAATAACTGGCCCAGCAATCTGGTAAATATGAACCAACAATTGTGGACTATGTTTAACCCAGCCATTTCTAGCTTGTACTACTGTTTGTCCCATGTAAACCTGCAGAATAATTACATGAAACTATCTTCCATCACTCCACATCTGCCTCATCCCCACCTGGCCTGAGTTCTTTTTCTGGCAGCAGTCCATATTCAGTGAGGAAGGCCTCCACGTCTGTGGCAAAGAACTCATCATTGAAGTGCTGTGTGATCGCCAAGAAATTTCCCAGCATCTCTCCAGCCTTGTAAACCAGTACAGCTGGTAAAACATTGTCAGAGAAGCGTTCGCCTGCACCGGAGACGGCTGCGTTGAGGCGGCAGAACTTGACGCTGGGATACTCAGCAGCTAGGCAATCCAGGCACTTGTCCAGTGCCTCACAGCCCTTGACACCAGCTTTGTAGATGTGCACCACCACTACAGTTAGCTGATGCTCCTTCTCAATTACTTCGAGAAATGCCTCACCGTTGTCCAGTTCATGCACACCATTGAACCTGGGCCCGAAGCTGAGACGCTCATGCATTTCCTGCATGTACTGCTTGCGGTACTTGCGTAGACACTGCTCATCATCATCCTTAAGCAACTCGTACTCCTGGACGCTCATCTGAAAGGATAAGGGTGACCAGAAAGATGATCAGAAGTACATGAGATCAGAACCAGGCTGAAGGACGTTACATGGCCAAATGCTTGTGGACACCTGACCGTCACACCCATATGTCGTTATTCCCCAAACTGTCGCAAAGTTGCAAGCACACAATTTTATAGAATGTCTTACAATTTCCCTTCACTGGAACTAAGAATCCCAAACTTGTTTTAGCATGAGAAAGTGCACAAAACGAGCTCCATGAAGACAGCTTGTGAAAGTTGGAAGAAGGTAGAAGAACTCGAGCGTCCTACACAGAACCCTGACCTCAACCCCACTGACTCATCACCATTGTGGATGAACTGGAACTGGAGTCTCCTTACATCAACATCAGCACCTAATCTCATCCCCACTAACGCTCGTGTAGCTGAGTGAACACGAATCCCCACGGCCATGCCCCAAAATCTAGTGGAACACCTTCCCAGAAGATTGGAGCGCATTATAACACCAAAAAAGGACTAAATCTGGAACTGGATGCTTAACAAACACACATGGGTGTGATGATCTGGTGTCCAGTTACTTTTGGACACATAATGTACCTAGTTTTTGCAAAGTGTTTTACGTTTATGCAAGCACACACATGACAATGAGAAGTTTATTTTGTTGCTATTAGAGTGTTGTTCAGAAAGACCTACCTTTTGACTTGTGTTACAGTATTTCTGCGGGGATGACATCTGTTTCAGCAGCTCCTGCTTGTTAGGAGGTAAAGACTCCTGATCCATACTCTCCAGCTTAAACTTCCGCCAGTCATTAATTACTCCCTTTGGTCCTGGTTGGGAAATTTGAGAAATAAATAAACTTAGTCAAGTCTCATCCACATGTGTGTGTGTGTGTGTGTGTGTGTGTGTGTGTGTGTGTGTGTGTGTGTGTGTGTGACATAATCATATGTCACTTGTTCACTTGGATATGTAGTATAAGAAACTATTACTGCACACTAGACCCTACACCCATTAGCCATATAATCCCTTTTAATCTGGCCATGTAGTTGATTTCTATCTGTTTAGTGCTCCAAATAGCTCCAAATAGCTGTATTTGAATTTAAACACAAAGTGGATGTGGCTTAATCCTGAAATAAAAAAAAAAAAAAAGTAAGTTATTTTTGTTCGTCCCTGCCCATTATATCTCCTATGCGCTGGAATTTAGGTGCCAAAATATAAACCCTAGATGCCTAGTCTAAACCGCCATGAACCTGACCAGGCACTTACTGAGAATATTATATATAAATAATAAAAATAATAGTCATCATCATCATCATCATCTTATTATTATTATTATTATTATTATTATTATTATTATTATTATTATTATTATTATTATGTATGCTATGAACACCTCAATGTATGTACAGATGAATAAGAATATGAATATGTACAGATAAGTGACAAATGGAAAAAAAATTGAATATTGAACAGTTCAACTGTATTTTTATTCAGTTACATTCCTACACCTTCCATTTAGGTTGGATGACATTTTTGTCTTGAATAATACTACTGGTAGAGTAATGATGCCTCTCTATTCATTTTTACAATATCTCAACAGTCACTTTGGGATTAATATTCTTCAGAAAGATCTCACTCTGGCACCAAAGCAGAGGTCAAAATAAAACCACTATATACCCATGATGGTATTTCTGCTCTCTTCTAGTTATTCTTTCTCTATAGTGTGTCAAAGCAACTCATCACAAGCTCCCAGAACATGCTTTTCTCCAGAAGTGAAAGAAAAGTGAGAAAGCTAGTTTTCACATTTTTTCCTCATTTACCTGTATGAGTCACAGCCACCTCCTCTTCAACTAATCCTCTGTCGGACATGTTGTTGTCTATACGGACACAGAAACACAATGTGAGATTTTGAGCAGGAAAAAAAGATGCGTGACAAGCCAAATGGAAAAAAACAAAAACACTGTTTACTTTTCCCTGGGATTAGTGTGTGTGTTCAGAAGTAGGGGGTATGGTGAAGAATGACTAACTGTAGATCTGCACATAGTCTCAACAATATTGCATAATATTTTTTTTTTGTTTAGCATCTATACCCTACAAAGTGAAATTTGTCTACAACATGGTTGCCAATTAGACATCTTTCATATATATATATATATATATATATATTCACATGATTACATTTCCATTCTGTTGCATCAATGGTGAAAATGGTGCACAGACAGTGACCTTCAGCTGATCCCTACAGTTATGTGCGAGAGCCACTGGTGGAACATCTACACCGATGATCCTACCACCATCCAGACCTGACATCAGGAGATTAGAGCTTTGTTCATTTCAGTCCACACTAGACACCAGTTGTGTTTTGTTTTCGCAAGAACTCAGAGAATCCCGTTTTTCAGACTAGAATGCTGTAGAGCAACAACGCCTTCAAAAAGAATGAAATGAACTGTTTCTACATGTAAAACTAAAATAAAGAGCATTAAAAAGTAATAATTAAACAAAGTCAATATTTGGTGTGACGGAACTTTAAAAAAATGAATCATTAGAGCATGTTCCAGAACCAGCCACAGTTCTTCTGGAGAACTGGCTCTTGTGTCTCTTACATAATACTCTTACATAATAATCTTTCTTTATTAACATTTTTCTTTGGAACGTTTGGAAATATAACATGTTTTTTAAATACTGATTCAATAATGTAGACGTCATAAAATTAAAAAATACAGAGTTTGTACTAAACATAGGGTGGCTAAAAGCTTTTCACACTAATGTATTAAGTTACGTATCGACCGTGTCTGCTCAGTTTGAAGTAGAATGCTAGAAACACTAGAGTGTTCCTGAGGTCCTCTGGGATTGAGCACGAACCTTAATCCTATCGTATTTAGGTACACCAGCGATGGGTTTGTATGAGTTACAACAAGATCAAATCAAGACCTTGGAATGACACAGTAATTTCAGAAATGAGGACTTTCCTAGCATGTGAAATTTATGTAAGCTGTTTTCCACAACAAAATAATCACATCCCATGGCATCACAGGTCCATCCTTGATATCCACAACCCATCATTACTCCGATAAGTGTTCTCTTACCTTTGTGTTAGTGTGAAAATGCGTCTCTTTTGCTGGGCTGTTACGTGGTCAGGCTCTTCGTTGAAGCGTGTGGGCTGCTCGAGGAGGGCTTTCTTATAATGAGGCTCACTGGACAACACTGTGCTTATTCACTGAAATAGCTTAAGGTTCCTAAGAGGATTTAAATGATGGAATTACACCCTAGAACATAACCCGAGGAGGTGAGTAATGGCGGACCTGTTGTAAGAAACCCAGCAGAATGAGTGACTTTCCATTATTTCAGGTGTTTTTTGTGAATGGGTGAAAACCACAACACCATATGAACACGTCTTATCACAGCTCAAACCCAAATATGTCTTCAAAGTGAAACTGACCCCTTAAAAACACAAGTGAATAATGATCCTTTTTTAAAATGCCTTTAATTATAGCCTACACTTTCATATCATATCATACCATATCATATCATATCGCATGTCCATTCATTTAAACCAAGGTACATTTAATAGGATGGATGTAGAATTTCTACAACACTAACACAGCTCTGACGGGAAATCCGTGTTAGATGAGGTTACAAGTTAACCTTAGACTTGGAACCGTATCCATGTTAATCTTTAGGGCCAGCTTCTTCCTATTACAATCGTGACATGACAGAACTGAGATCGCTGCTAACGTGCATCCGTAAAGCTCTTAGCACAGACGCTTCTAGCTTTTCACTGCTTGTATTTGGTTTCAAGGTGTATCCGGTTGTGTCATTACAACACAATAAGCGTCTGTGGGTGGGTTTTAGACAGTATATCTGAACAGGTGTGTGAAAGGTAGTTTTTTGGTGGAGGTATGACGTCATCGGTGGCCGCAGTTTCATGGGTGTGGTGTTGAAAACAATGAAATATCACTTCTGCTAAGAATGAGATCTGTTGTCTGAAAATATCATACTGTTGTCCTGTCCTTTGTACAATTCGACCAGAAAACGAAGACGAGACATTATGTCAACAATATTTGTGAAAATGCTTCACATCTATAAGATTCAAGCTTCAACTGGCTCTTTTTAAACATAGTTAGACATTCTTTTACGTTATGCCATTGTGCTTCCCCCAAACAACACACACCTCCACCTCCGTTGTGAAGTATTGGAGCTAATATACAACCCATATGAATACCTCAAACCATCAGATTCGCACGTGCAGGGGAGCAGTGCTGAAAAAAAAACTTGCAATTTTATGTTTCAAACAGAAATAGTGATAGAGAGGCAAAGATTCACTACTGCAGCTTTAAATCTAGGTTAAATGATGGTGCATAAATATTATTGAGCCCCAAAAGCTTGATAGCACCCCGTGACATTTTTCATTCGTTTATAATCTTCACGCACCACATTTGGTATACATGTTGGTTTTCTAAAGACAAACACATTTCATAATCTTGTCCATTAACTCCACCAAAGTGACACTTACGACTGAGAAGCTGAATACAGGATACCAAAGTGCTCTTTAATCAGCGTAAACACTAGCTGATGAATAATGAAGTGCTACAAGCCAATCAGGCACTTCGTGTGCCACAATACTCCTCATATGAGATTCATCACATTCACACCAGTTTTTGTCCATGTGATTGGTTTGATCTACAATGCAAAACTGTGACTGGTGATGCCATGGTGAGGGTATTAATTAATGTCATGTCATGTGACATGCAACCTGGATACTGTGCAAAAAGTTTGAAGAGGATCATTTTCCAGATTTATGCAGAAACCTAGAAAATTTGAAAGGGTTCACAAACTTTCGAATATCACTGTAGCATTAACCGAGGTGTCCAAGTCATCTGTGCTGATATACTGAGGTGAATTCTCGATGATGTATGTCAGAGGGGCAGCCATGAATGCATCCGAGAACTGATAGGTAGTACATGGCCTAATACAGCATGACTAGTTCCTTGGCAGACAGGGTTTAGAAGGTTGATGGAACACCTCAAACAAGAATTGTTGATGATAAAACACACAGGTATCAGCTATTTGCACATAAAATAAGGTTTAGTATACAATACGTCCAAGTTTGTGTGTAGGACCAATGACAGACTGGGGCAAATTAAATGAAGCTGTAAAAAACTCCCTCAACCACTGTCTTGAATGGACAACAAATATGAATGTTAAAACATCTGATAAAAATTCAGAGAACTCAGAAAAAAAATCCAGTATAAAAGGAATAAAAAGACAGTAGTTAAAACTACCATTCTACTGCAGTATAAAGGCCATCAATAAGGAAAGTGGAACCTTACTCAAGCGAGGCAGGCATGCAGGTAGATCTTGTATTAGGCCAGTGTTGAAATAAATCCAAACAGTCAGGTGATCCACTCAAACGGAAGTTCCCCTGCATACCTGATGCCACCCTCTTCACCAGTTCGTTGTTTGTTGTCTTAAGGTTTAGTCCGCCTTTTCAGACCAACGTTTGTTCATCACTTGATTTTTGCTGCATTTCTGAAAAATGCTGTCTGTGTGGTTTTTATATTCATATACAGATGTTGGTGCATATGCTCATGGTACCTTCAATTTATTGGAAATTGTACCTAAGGGTTAGGGGTTAGGGTTAGGGGTAAGGGTTAGGTTTAGGGGTAAGGGTTAAGTTTTCTTAACCTAACTTGTGGAAGTTCGCAAGTTATTTATGAGTTGTTTGGATTTCCCCATGGTATCAAGTGCAAAAAACACTAAAGGCAGGTCCATTTTTGAGGAAAAAATTAAATGATTATACTGTATATAAATTTACCAAGTATATTTTTTTAAAATAAAATACTAGGGAATTTTCAGAATTAACAGAACATAATTTGCAGACGGTTTAATACTCTGCATTCATGCTGAATCATCAGCCCTTTACAATTAGGCGTGGTCTAGTAGCAGGGAAAGCCAACATTCCTTTTAGGTGTTGCTTTGCTGTAATAAATGGTCTCCAACCTTATATTTGATCAGCAGTGTTTTCCCACTATGTGGGTATTATTGCACTTTTGAAAATAAATTTTAAGAACCATTAACTGTGACAATAATACATTTGACTTCTGCTATTGTGGAATACAAAAAACAGAATCAGTCTCTCTACCAGAACCAGCCCTTCCACCAGATCCAGTCCTTCCCTCATCCTGTATGATTAATGCCATTTTTGACAATGAGATTAGTCAGGCCTCTGTAACATACTTAAAAAATGTCCTGCTAAAAGACCTATGTACCTTGATGTATTTGAAAAAATAAGTACACACCATGGAAATTGTTGGCTTTTTTGACATAATTGGACAAGCAAACATTTTATCCTCTTTCAAACAGCACCTATTAATAAAGTTGATACACTATCACGTGATACATGAAATTGACATTTTGTATTCATTTTTGCAATTTAAATTAACAAAAAAAGCATCGCATTGGAAAGTAAGTACACCCCTACATTTATCACACCTTCAAATCCATAAAATCAGAATCAGGTGTTAAAGATTAGAACCTGCTTAGGGAGTGCAGGTCTTATTTAAACCCCTCTTGTATCTAGTGTCTAATGTTCCCTTTGTTATTGAGGTGTTTGATGTCATCATGCCAAGATCTAAAGAGTTCTGCAAGGCCTTCAGTAAAAAAGGTTGTGGATGCCTATGAGTCTGGTAGGAGATTTAAAAAGATCTCCAAATTATTTTAAACACATCATTCCACTGTAATGAAAATAATCTTCATATGGCGCAGATTTCAAACGACTGCAAATTCATGGCAACAGTTTGGGGAGGTTCCTTCCCCAAACTGTTGCCATGAATTTGGAAGCACACAATTGTACAAGATGTTTTTGTATGTTGTAACATTACAATTTCCCTTCACTGGAACTTAAAGGCCCACACTTGTACCAGCATGACAATGCTCCTGTGCACAAAGCGAGCTCCATGAAGACATGGTTTGCCAAGGTTGGAGTGCTTCACCTCAATAATGTTCTGGTGGCTGAATGAACACAAATCCCCACAATCCCCAGTGAGCCTGTCTCAGCCCCACCCCCTGACCTCAGTGAGCCTGTCCCTGCCCCATGTCTGGTCTCCAGTTACTCCAGGAAATGTCAACATGATGGACAATGCCAGACCTTGCATTTTACCCAGAGGGGTCAGACCACCAGGGGGAGTGTTGGAAGGCGTTGCAGGAGCAGCTGACTTGGGGGTGTGGAGGGGGGATTTTTTCCTCGCTCCTTTTTCTTAAGCTACCCATAGTGTGAGCGCATGCTTCCATGTTGTCATGTCTTCTCTGCTTCTCTAATATAAACAACAGCATCTGTGACCATCTGAACGACAGAAGGCATATCTCCAGAACCATGTGACTGATATTCACCAAAAGACCTCATCCTTTGAAAAAAGTTGTACCGGATGGTTTTTGCTGTTTCTGTTAAATAAAAATCTCCCAAACCTGACACAAATTTAGAATATCTCCTTCAGCGCAAGTGCTGATGGTGCCAGTGGTTTCTAGTCTTCCTCCATTGCTAAGAGGTGGGGGCAGAAATTGCTTGGCCCCCTAAATTGCTGCTTACCGCTATATTTCTTAGTTTGTTTCTGGATCCCCTTTCAGGTCACACATAAAGACAATTGATTCAATCCTCTAGTCCTCCATGAGGCCACTAGGTGATACTGTGGGCATGCAGCAAGAAGAAAATGCAGTTTTCAAAACTTGTATGTGAATACACATTGCTCAACAAGTGCAGTATGATTGTAAAAAGAATAAGGGATTGGAGCAAGTGCTAGGACAAATAGGTCATGCTATAATCGAATGATGAATGATACGATCTTAAAATGAAAGAGCTCAGAGCAGCCATTAGCAAATCAGTAAAGGAAGGTTAATAGAAGAATGAAACAGGATAATCTGAAGTTTAATTCATGTGTGTGACATGTGCTTAAGGGCATTTGTATAAGGGTAATATTGCTGTTTATGTGCTGTATTTGCTGTTTATGTGGTGAAACATTTCTTAATGTGTGTGTGTGTGCGGGGGGGGGGGACTGGGTGGTATGATGTGTGTGTTTGTATATACGCTTGTATACACAGTACTAAGTAGATCATTCCTAATCTTCCAGCTGAAGCCCCAAAGCTTCTAGCATCTGCTCCCTTGTATGCATCACGACACTCGCTATCGTTTCCCTGTTAAACAAGCAATCAATCCTCTAATCATGTGCTCCTACACACAGCAGGCCAGTTAAGTTACTCAGTACAGTATAATGTGTAGACCAGGTTTCTGCTCACTATACCAAAGACCCGCCTAGGAGTATGTTTAGTCAAAAGAACAACATGAAGTCTCAAGTATAAACATTTAAAGAATTCGGTCCAAATGGATGATGTTGATGGTCATAAGAAAAGGTTTCCTCCAACAATCATAATAGACTGGGAAGTGTTAAAAACAACATAATGCCCAAATTGCGCAATAAAAGTTCAAATTCATGGAGGGACCTTGAACTGAGCGATCAGGGTAAAGGCTGAAAAACGGAAGTGGAACGCTTTATGACTCAAAACAGAAATGAAAAGGGTTGTCCAAAACGCTGACTATAACAGCATGTACATACAGTGCCTTGCGAAAGTATTTGGCTCCCTTGAACTGTTCGACCTTTTGCCACATTTCAGGCCTCAAACATAAAGATATAAAACTGTAAATTAAAAAAAAATAAATTTCGTTCCACTTTATGATTGTGTTCCACCTGTTGTTGATTCTTCACAAAAAATGACAGTTTTATATCTTTATGTTTGAGGTCTGAAATGTGGCAAAAGGTCGAACAGTTCAAGGGGGCCGAATACTTTTGCAAGGCACTGTATGCATAATAAACCAGGACATTCAGACTGACCGAAACATACGTTTATATTCAACTCTCACAGTGTGTACAGAACTGCATTGTGTAAAATGTTTAAAAGTGTATCTAAATCTTACATTAGGGTTGAGTATTTAGGAAGCAGTTTAAGTAGCAGTGTCAATTAACTACTCAACATCAACTAACACAAAGTACAGTGCAATCAAGGCCTTGTTATTGTAGCCTCAGTACACAGCAGTTTCTGGCTTTCCTTTGCGGTTTTTTAAATTATATATATTTTTAAATTGTTCATCTACAGTGGTGTGAAAAAGTGTTTGCCCCCTTCCTCATTTCCTGTTCCTTTGCATGTTTGTCACACTTAAGTGTTTCGGAACATCAAACCAATTTAAACAATAGTCAAGGACAACAAAAGTAAACACAAAATGCAATTTGTAAATGAAGGTGTTTATTATTAAAGGTGAAAAAAA
>JAFFST010052457.1:66364-76864 GCA_022414735.1 Noturus placidus
GGGGTGTGACATGGGTTCTCTTCGGTTGGTTGAAGACCAGGCGTGCTGCAGCATTCTGAATCATCTGCAGTGGTCTGATAGAGCTGGCTGGGAGGCCCGAAAGTAGAGAGTTACAGTAGTCCAGTTTTGAGACAACAAGAGCCTGGACTAGTATCTGAGTGGCCTGTTCAGTGAGGTAGGGTCGGATTTTCTTGATGGTCGGATTTTCTTGATGTTTGTGTCTCTGCATGCAGATAAACTTTCTGCACTGATCTCAGTGGCATGACATGGACGTCTTGGGCGTTATCATCTGATGAGAATGAAACAGAACAAGAAAAAAAACTATTACAAAGTAAAAATGAGTAATTTCCCTCACAAGATATACAATACGAAGGCGTTGTGTACATTTTTGTGCATACTCTTTCCTGTGTCTGAGCTATGAGATGCTATTAACTCGTACTAGAGAGTTGTTATTCTGTCTGCGGCCTGGCCAGAGTAATCATGCTAATGGAGAAACCAGCTGAACGTTGAATATCTGGAGTCTTTGCATTTCCTGTTTTCATTAGGATGGCATGTGTGTCATTGTGTACGCATTATGTCTGAGTCTCTGTGTGTGTGTGTGTGTGTGTGTGTGTGTGTGTGTGTTAATGGCCCACTGGAAAGGCGGGATTTATTTCCAGAATGTCCTGTTACACAGAATCTCTCACCCTTACTTTAATCTCTAATGTCTTTTATAGACAAAAAGTGTGAGTAAATTCAACATGTATACACTAATCTGTCTCATGCATGAGTTATTTTTTTAAGAGCGCAGTAGGTGTGACTGAACAGATATGGCGACTGGAAACATCTCTTGTCAGGGAGAAAAGGGTTCTTTGGCGTTTTGGTATATGGTGTCACCATATAAAGTTTCGAAACCAATACAAATTCCTAGTATAACCAATAAAACCATTACAAATTCTGTTCCGTTCTGGCTTTAAGGGAAAACGTGGACACTGCCGCCCCCTGGTGCTTACTTTCGGAAATGCAAACTAACGCATTGCGTTCAGTGTGGTCCACTCATTAGATTTTTATTATTTCAATAAAACGCTTTAAATAACTAATTAAAAGCACGAACAGATGTTCACTCGGTAAATCTAAAATTAGAACACAGCGTACATTAAATGAGAAGGATAAGAAAACTGCTAAAAGACTAGGCGACATTTTTAAAGGTGATTTCAGCCAAGTTTTTTTTTTTATTATTTATTTACGACTTGCGATTAACTGCCTTTTTTATTACAACGCGTCTTTTTTTAACCTTTATTAAACCTACATCACATCTTGTAAGAAAAATACAAAAAAAAAAAAAAAAAGTTTGTTTACTCCCGCCCCTCATGTCTGAGCACGCGCGATGAGCAAGGTGTGTTGCCATGGTGACACGGCAACACAGATTATACACTTGGAGCAGAACCGAAGCAGCACGAACGGTTGAGACTATTTCCCGGCGAGTATGTGTGGAACTTCACACAGGTTTCCAGACACAGATTTGTTATTTCCTTTGTTTGTTAGTTTGAAAGCGTTCTTTTCACCATGGCGTCTCACGCCCCTGGCGCGCGCAGCACCCACCTGTTTGACGAGCTGATGGAGGATGAAGCTGAGAATGAATTTCTGCGTTCCAAGCCTTCGTCCTTTCTTATCCTTGGGAAACCTGTGAGTTTTTTATTAGGTTAAATCACACCGTATGGACACCTGACCATCACACCCATGTGTGGTTCTTCTCCAAAACTCTTGCCTCAACTTCCCTTCACTGGAACTAAGAGGTCCACACACTATTCCAGTGCGTCTGTGCACCAAAAGACACGGTGTGTGAAGGCTGGAAGAAGGTAGAAGAACTCTGAGCGTCCTTCACAGAACCTCCTCACATCAACATGATCTCAACCTCACTAACGCTCGTGTAGCTGAGTGAACACGAATCCCCACAGTCACACCTCAAAATTTAGTGGAACGTCTTCCCAGAAGAGTGAGCATTATAACATAAAGTGGGAATAATCTGGAACTCATCAAGCACATATGGGTGTGATGGTCAGGTGTCCACATACTTTCGGCATACACATATAGCGTATTAACACTTAACACCTAGTGTACGCTTAAAACCAGATGCGCTGTGATATTTGTTCTTTTACAGGGTGTTGGGAAGTCGACCCTTGCCAGAAACTTGGCCCGAACTTGGGGGTGTGTCCTCATTGATGGTACTGTTTAGTCTGTCATTTTTCATTGATCATCCCCAGTTCCGTACTGCTGGGTATTATCTGTTATTTTCCTCTTTCTTCAGACACGCTGCTGCTCAGCACTCACATTCGTGATGGTACAGAGCAAGGGAAAGGGGTGTGTGTTTGTCTGCTTTGGTTTGTTCTCTTGATCTAGTTCAAGTCATACTTTTGTACCATGATGTACATGTGATGTCTGGATTTTAGCTTTCAGCGATCCTGGCTGAGGGAAAGAACATTCCGGAGGAGAAGATGGTGACATTAGTTCTTGAAAAGCTGAACACACCAGAGGTGTTGAACCACGGTACAATGACCGAAGGCGGCTAGTTTATTGTGACGGCCAACTTCGCAGAATACTACAACTTCTATATCTCATAAAATGACTTCGCCAATACATGAAGGCAGAAGGTAATCTAATCACTTTTCCATGTTGTGCTTGAGCAGGCTATGTTCTGTCATGTCTACCATCCATGTCTGGGGAATATCTGAAGATTCACGAGCAAATAGAACTGATACAAAACCAAAAACACCCACCAGACTTCATCATCAACATAAAGGTAAAACTTCTTCCTTATGTCACCTCCAGAGTCGCGTGTAAACTGTTCTCCCGTGTCTGTGTGAACAGTTCGGATGAGTACTGCCTGTTGTTTGTGGATGTAGTGTGAAGACAGGGACCTGATCAACCGCCTTTCAGGCCAAAAGCAGCAGCGGGACGCCGTGAAAAAGGTGTCATCTAAGAGTGACGAGGAGGATGAGGAGGACGAAGAGGACAAGGAGGACGACGAGGACTACGAGGACGACGAGGAGGAGGAGACGATGTCGGAAGAGGTACTTTTACATGTACATTTATTCATTGAGCAGAAGCTTTTATCCAAAGCCACTTCCAAATGATGAAATATGAGCAAAGCGGAGAACAATACAAGCAGTGCTACTGTACAAGATCTTCTAATTGAGTTCTAGAGAAGCAATATTTTTTAAAGATAACGTGGGGTTGGTGTTTTTATGGGTTAGTTAGATCTTCACGGAAAAGCTGGGTCTTTAGCTGTTTTTTTAAGATAGTGACATTCTGCGGTCCGGATTGAAGTTCATTGAAGTTTGGATTGAAGTTCATTCCACCACTGAGGGACAGTTAGTGTGAAGGTTGTTGAAATGTGGTCTGTGAAGGTCAAGAGTCACCCCAAGGTTCCTAGCTGTCCTGGTTGGCTTAGATAAAGCAATATGAATGAATAAACAAATAGATGTGAGTACTGATTGGTTACAAATACTACAAACTGTGCTGAACAGTCATACTCGTTATAATACAGGGCAAGGACGTGTTCATTAGTTTATGTCTTCATATAGATTACTCCATAACTGAATCCACGCTGCTGCACCACTGTTCATGTGTAAACGAGAGAGAGACTGAGACTTATACTTCATGATAGTTGTGTGTGTGTGTGTGTGTGTGTAGAACGACATGATCATTCAGTCGGTGAGGCGAAAAGAGAATTACCCAGAGGAGGCCCATCGCAGGATTCTCCTTTATAAAGACACCATGCTCATGCCTTTGGAGGTGGGAAAGATCTCAGTATATTTATTGTCTACACAGCTACAGTAAACTCCAGCGTTATCGGCTCCCCTTATGGACACGTGCAGAAACTACTCTACTGTATAATAATGAAAAAAATGCCATGTGTAATATGTTGAGTTGAAATTTTAAAAACCAGTACATACTGGTAAAAACATTCCTATGATAATTCTTTTTGTCTAGAGAAAGAGTCAGTACTTGACTGTGTGTGTGTGTGTGTGTGTGTGTGTCTGTGTCTGTAGGACTTCATGGCAGCTCATGACCCCCAGTATTTACTTGAGTTTGATGGAAACAAGGCTCCAAAAGAGATTATTGGGGTGGGTGACCGTCGTCATATTACACTGCACTGACTGACTAAGAATTGACGAATTGATGAAAATGATGATTCATTTTGTGTATAGAGTCTTATAAGTCGTCTAGAATTCATGGCTGTGAGGAGAGCAGCTGTACCTATGCGCTTGCTGAACACAGATGAGGAGGAACCGCCTGACGAGATGGACCCGGTAAGATCCTTTTTCTTTGTGATTAAACATAATGCCAGGGGCTGCTGCTTGTGTGTTCACTGCATATTCCACATTGTCCTGTCCCATTGTAGGAAGAGCTGTTGAACATGCTGTCCTCCAGGAAGACCATAGCACCAGGCTTCCCTTGGCGAAGGAGTCGCTGGGGCTGCACGTGCCCGGTCGCCCTCAAAGACGGCAAAATTATCAAAGGCAAACCTGAATTTTCCGTCAGGTCAGTGTACGAGGGTGGACGAGAAATGAACGCTGTAAACTGTCTCCAAAACAGTAGCACTTTTCAACAATACAGCTTATCGGCTTTTGTGTGTGTGTGTGTGTGTGTGTGTGTAGTTATTGACATTAGAGACCGAATACTTAACCTCAGGCAGTCAGTCTTCGTCTGGATAGTACGTGTGGATTTGGTGTTTGCATTTACCGTTTGTTGTTATTTCCACCAGCTTCCTGAATAAAATCTACGTCCTCTCATCTCAAGAGGCTCTGCAGACGTTCATGGCGGAGCCAAGACGGTATCTGCTCCCACCCATGCCACGCCCACCCTGCAAAGTTTCTGTGATCGGGCCGCCACAGTCAGGAAAGACCACTCTGTGTGCGCTCTTGGCTGAGCATTATGGCGCGGTCATGATAGACATGAAGAAGTTGACGGAGGTGGTCATGGAAAAAATCAGGCGAGAAAAGCTGGAGAAAGCATGTCAGGACACAACGGAAAAGGTCAAGACCTGGACACAGAAGGATGAGTCTGGTGAGAGCTGTAAACATACCCATGAGTAATTATTGGAGGGAAGGTGGTACTAAATGTTCAACAGAGAAATTTCTGTAGTAATATTAAGGATACTGTAAGAATGTATTCGAGTATTTTTCTCAACGAGGAATGAGGAAGTAGAGCCTGAAACACCAGTGTCAACACAAGCAAATGTAAATCTCTGTTGGGATGGATTACAGATTAAACGTACTTTACAGGTTCACTGTCAAGCCTTTTGATGATAAGTGAGACCATATCATTGCCATTGTTGTTCGTTGCTGTAGAAACGGCGGTGACGGAGGATCGCCCGGATGTTCAAGTTAAAGAGGAAGACGCCGTGAAAGAAGCAGAAAAGATGTTGGTGGAACAAACAGATATGTGTGCAAACGTCCTGGAGGAATGGATCAGACAGGTACGGCCCTCAAGCTGCGCTTTCGTTTGTGATCTACGTCTTACACTGTACTGTTATTAGGGCGGCTGTGGCTCAGTCGGTAGAGCGGGTTGTCCACTAATCCACTAATCGTAGGGTTGGTGGTTCGATTCCTGGGCGGGGTGATCCCATGCCGAAGTGTCCTTGGGCAAGACACTGAACCCTAAGTTGCCCCCAATGGCAAGCTAGCACCTTGCATGGCAGCTCTGCTACCATTGGTGTGTGAGTGTGCGCTCATTTGTAAGTCGCTTTGGATAAAAGCGTCTGCTAAATGAATAAATGTACATAACGGATAAATATTTTATGATGGCTGTACTCCATAACTATTTAGATTCAGGCAGAAGATACAGATGCTGAGTTTAAAAGGGGATGGGTGCTGGACAACTATCCCACCACCAAAGCTCAGCTTGCAGCCATACAGGCACTGCATCCTGACCTCATGCCTGATGTGATGTTCTGTCTCAGAGACAGTGAGGGAGAAGGTACAGTTGAGCTGAGCTTGAAAGATTTACTTCAACATTTGTTCCTTATCTTGATTGAGAATAAATGAGTCTGCGAATCGTACAAAAGTCTGACATGTGATTATAGGAAACACTGTTCTGAGAAGGCTTTATGAAGAGAACAAGGAGGAGGTGGATGCGGTTGTACTAGCTGAACTACAGGAGAAGCAGAATCAGAACGCAGCAGCAAGCCAAAACAGTCCGTGAGTTAGAGCAAACAAGGATGAGAACTAAGATTCTGCATGTATATATAAGCTTCTGCACGTATAGATCATATACACACATATATATATATATATATATATACGGTGTGTAGAGATACAGAGAGACATTGCTACCTATAGAGCTTGCATGAAGACCGTGTAAGGTCCAGTTTTACATCCTGTATTTTCTGGACTTCATTCAGGCAGCAGATGCCAGACTCCGAAAAAGACACCCTGACAGGCAGTGCTCTTTCCACACTGGAGGTGGTTCCTGAGGAGCCTGATGTTACTGGTACTGCAGCTTCTCCAATGTTTTGTTTTATATACATATATCATTGTTTTACACACAGAGGGCTTTGAGCCTGTGAATCAGTAGTAACAAATGGGTGGGCGGAGCCTATAATATCTTCACGTTTTTTATCTAAGCAATAAATGTGTGGTAAGTTTCGGATTGACTGTATTAAAAATGTGTAATAGAGATCATGTCATGTTCAGTCTGGTGAAATTATTGAGGTGTGTGTGTAGAGGTGACGTTACCTAGTACATGGAAACAAGGCTATCCTCCTGGCCCAGCGATGGAAATGTACAAACTGCAGCTACAGAAGTTTATGCAGGACTGGAATAGCATGGAGTCCTCCATCACTTGCAGCTATGTTCTACTGGAGATTGCCAACCAAACTCCTGAGATTCTACTCCAGGAGATGGTTGACCAAATGGAACGTATGTGACTGTCTATCCCCCCCCCTGTCTCTCTCTCTCTCTCTCTCTCTCTCTCTCTCTCTCTCTCTTGCTCTGAGATTGAACTTGGTTGCATTAAAAAAAATAGCACCAGCTCTGTCTATACACTGCGAAGATATGCCACTCATTACATGTTATGAATTCCAGTGTGAAGAATTAATAATAATTCCTGGGAGTTTTTGCACGTCAGAGGACGTATATTAACCTGTTCAAATCGTCGATTCTGCTTTCTCTCCGATTCTCTGATTTAGGACCGTTTAAATATAAGGCCCAAGAGATGTCCAGCCTGGATCTGGAAAACGAGGAGGACGAGGATGCACTGGAGGACAAGGATGAAGCAGAGGTTGGTGCACAGCCTAACACAATGTTTATCACACATGTTGTGTTTTTCCTACATCATTTCCAAACGATTTTCATCCATCCCTAGGAAAGCAGCAATAAAAGCTGGCTTGGGGATACTAAGAAGTACTGCCCGGTGGTGCTTAGGGAGAAGGGCACATTGGTGCCCTGTGTGAATGCCATCGCTGCAAAATACAGAGAGAAGGTCTACTACTTTTCTAGCAGCATGGCATGGGAGAACTTCATGCAGACACCAGAGCTCTATGCTCCAACTACTCGACTACTTCAAGTAGGAGAAACTGATCGATAAAAACTGTGTAACCTACTGTATAATCAATCGTACTTACTATATAACGTATTCATCTATCATAATCTATCA
Source organism: Noturus placidus (assembly GCA_022414735.1). Classification (NCBI taxonomy): domain Eukaryota; kingdom Metazoa; phylum Chordata; class Actinopteri; order Siluriformes; family Ictaluridae; genus Noturus; species Noturus placidus. Next base: position 74,003 of record JAFFST010052457.1, read on the forward strand.
TAACACCCTCTTTAATACCACTGCTGATCCAAATCATTAGAAGAACAGGAACGTCTTTCACCTCATGCATTTTCACCTCTGTAGCCTCCTGCCCTGCGTATTTTCCTGCTGGGAGTGCGTGGCTCAGGAAAAACCACCTACGGCCACTGGCTGGCGCAGCAGCTGGGTCTCTTTCATGTCCAGTTCCGGGAGCGCCTGCAAGAGCTGATTCTGGCCAAGACTCGGACACGCGTGCCCTACGCTGACGAGGCAGAGCCGCACGAAGAGCCACCCAGTGATCTGCAGAGTCTGCTGCAGGCACATACCCGGTCCACAGATTCTCCAGTTGAACTGAGCCGAAACGAAACCCTCACCAATATGAAAGACCACACTGAGGTAGGTATGGAGAAGAAGATTCCATTTCTGATAGAAAAAGTAAAAGAAAATTTGTTTGTTTTGTCACATTTATTTTATTTATAATTGATTGCATTGTAAACTTGACCATTCCTCAGTTACTTTTGAACATTATTTCCCCCTTAATATGTTTTAAAAAATAGTTTTTTACTTCATTTCCATAAGGGTTCATCAATCATTATTGCCAAACAGTTAAATTTTTTTTGACCAGAGAACACTCCTCCAAAAGGTTGGTGATCACCTGCAAACATCAGGCTGGCTTTTTTTTAATAGGGCTTAGTCCATGGTGATGTAGGACTTTCTGAACGGTGGATGTACATATTTGGTACCTGATGTCTCCAGTTCCTTCACCAGTCCCTTTGTCTTAGGGTTCAGTTGAACCTTCTTGGTTCTTCCTTGGGAGTCACTTTGTGGGTCCGTCCTAAACGATGCAGTGTCTGTGCAAGCTGAAGATTTATTTATTCACTTTTGAACATTTGTGTACAAACAATTGTTTGTACAGATTCTCTTAGTACCTTCATGAGGAACTGGATTCGTATCCAGAATTTCATTCATTTCTTAATGATAATGTCCATTTTTGTACATAAGTAGCAATGGGTAGGTTTTAGTAGTTTGAAATGTGTGTATTTAGTAAATGAAGACCATGTGTTGCTCTGTAGGAGACTCCTGAGCTGACAGATGAAGAGGAAGCCATAAAGTCGTATCTATCTGATGGAAAGCCATTAACGCACCAAATCCTAGAGAAAGTTCTGCTGCAGTTCTGGCTTCAAGAGCCATACAAGTAAAGGGGTACCCATGCAATATTCAGATTCCGTATATGCTTTTCATGTGAAATGTTCCAATTCTTTCACTGTCTTTTTATGGTAGATCAACAGGCTTTATTCTCGAGGGTTTTCCTCAGCATTCAGAAGAGGTGTCCTTTCTAGTGGAAAACCACTTATACCCAGATAGCGCCTTAGTTATGTCTGTGGAGGTGTCGGAAGTGGTGAAGCGTCTGCTGCCCCCATGGCTTGACAGATGGAGGGAGAAATGCACACGAAGGAGAGGGCAGATACAGCTACTTAAAGAGCTACGCTGCAAAATTAGGGTGAGCAAGAGAAGATTAATTACAGTTCTGTAGCTGAGAAGGCAAGTGTTCTTGGAAAACAATGGCTTAAATATCACAAATACATTGTTGACCACATGAATAAGGATAGTCATCATCATTCTGTTAACCAGGAGGAGGCCATTGCTCAAAGAAGAGCTGAACTTGTGTCCGAATATGCACCCGAAACACCCAGGGTAAGACATAACTACTGTATAGTTCTTGTCGCTAACATTGTAGTGCACTGAGCCTCAAGATGACCTTTCTCCACCTAGGAAAAGGACGATGAGGAAGATGAGGTGCAGGAAGATGAAGATCAGCTGAACTGGGAGCAAGAGCTGGAATACAAGCTGCTGGAGGAGTTTCCCCAGGAGGAGCAAGAGGACGAAGAGGAAGAAGAGTCCGAGTCAAGCGCAGAGGATCGGATAGGAACAGAGATCAGTGAGAGGTTTGACGGGGATGAAAGCAACCTCACCATGATTATGGTAAACATTGTTTGGATATCGAGTAAAATGACATGACTTGAAATTAAATAATCTCTTTTTTTTAAAGATGCCTGAACTAAATTAACTACTTTCTTTCAGGAGCTTCTGGCTGAACACCGGATTCCTCACCTGGCAGTCAGTGCTGGCCGGAAGCCTCACATTGTACGCGCCAAGCTTCTAAAGCATGTCAAGCCTCTGGTGGAGAACAGGGAAGCTCTATTTCAAACGTGTTATCCCATCAACTATACCACTGCTCAGAGACTCCTGCACTTCTCTTACAAGTACTACAGTGCCTTCGGCTGTTGGGATCCTGTCCGGGTTAGTAAGAGAACAGAGCGTTCTAATTTATACTCGTACATGAATTCAAACTCTTCAATTTGCTTAGGAGTCATCACTATACAACGATGATGATGATCCCAATTGTTATTTTTGGGGCACTTTAAGCCCCTCAAAAAGTACTGTTAACTGCAGTATGATGTGGCATATTCCTGCATGAATAGTCCTGGCTCTAATCACCATGTTAATGTTAATCATTGCACATTTCCTTTAATTCAACAATACAGCTTTCACCGTAATTATATTACAATATTATAATTATTATTATAATTTATTAATTAAATTATAAAATAAGGGCATATATATATATATATATATATATATATATATATATATATATATATATATATATATATATATGTACAGTGGTGTGAAAAAGTGTTTGCCCCCTTCCTAATTTCCTGTTCCTTTGCATATTTGTCACACTTAAGTGTTTCGGAACATCAAACCAATTTAAACAATAGTCAAGGACAACACAAGTAAACACAAAATGCAATTTGTAAATGAAGGTGTTTATTATTAAAGGTGAAAAAAAATCCAAACCATCATGGCCCTGTGTAAATC
>JAFFST010052457.1:108174-118390 GCA_022414735.1 Noturus placidus
GTACGACGACGCCAACAAGAAATGGGTTCCAGCCGGAGGTTCCACGGGTTTCAGCAGAGTCCACATCTATCACCATACAGGGAACAACGCTTTCCGGGTGGTGGGCCGCAAAATTCAGGACCACCAAGTAAGTAATGCCAAGTTAAAGTAAATAAGTCGAATTTCTTTCTGTATGAAGACGTGCAGTGGGACAGGACACCACGCCTCCAAGTCCAGGCCAGGCTGCGGCTTTGTGACGGTGACGGGTATAACACCTCGCATGATACCCCCCCCACCCCCGATTTAAAAAGAAAACGCTTCAATTGATCAGTAAAATTGGGATGATGTATGATTTGGAAGTCCTTTCAAATGTTGTTCTAGTTCTCTCACTGGCTGAATAATGTCCACTCCAGCGGGTATAAACGCCTCAGACTTCATATGCACACGTCACATGGTCGAGTGCCTTTATTGTTCTTTCAAATATACATCTGATAAAGTGAAACGAAACGACGTCCCTTCCAGGACCATGGCGCTACGGCAAACACCACAGGACTAAGTAAGACACGCAGTCTGCAGAGAATAACAAGACTGCAGAGAATAACAACACGTACCGAGATTCAGTCTTAACTGCTGAGTGTGATGATCGCTTTTATACCACAAGCCTATAAACAAGAAATGAACATCGAGCGAGGGAATTTTCAGACATAACTTATCATTAAACGTCCTGTTTATTAGTTTTTTGCGTTAGGTTGAACGTTGGTCTGCATGGCCGTTGTAGTTGCACTGCAGTCGTTTGCGTTGGAATGAAAGGTTTGTACTCTACGTTGGCGGGATGGCGTGTGGGAGTGATGAGCAGGAGTGTGTTGCATGCGCTTTATCTGCTGTTTTTCAGTCCTCCGTCCTGTTTATATACACTCCTTTGTGCGGAGGGGAATTCAGTGTGTGTGTGTGTGTGTGTGTGTGTGTGTGTGTGTGTGTGCACCTTGTAACAATATAAGTAGCCTAAGTCAGCTCAGCATGCCTTATGTAAATGGCCTTAAATTGTATTTCCCCCTTAAACAGCCCTTCTGGTATTAAAGGGACCCTGTACGGGCGTTACGGTGACAGGAAACGCCACTCTGCAAGCATGCGGCGTCCGAGCGTTCGGGTCCAACGGACTTTTTTTCCTGATCGTTCTGGAATGTAGCAAAGCTAAAATTGTGACGTTAAAATCTAACACTTTCAACGGTGACCTAACAATTTTTTTTTTATTATTTAGGTGAAGATATTTTTTTAACTCTGTGCTCACATTAGAAAGCAGAGTAGACTTCCTGCGTTCCAGAAAGTTCCATAGGACGTGTGGGTTAGGAGTTGAGTAAAGTTTTGTTCGGCAAAACAAAAAAGGGATAGGCCACGCCCACTCAGAATACGAAAAAAAACCCAGACCGATTAATGCCCTTGGATTAATTAATTCGACTGTACAGATTGTGCCGGGCCCACACAATTCCCAAATGCTACTACAGGGCTAGCTACTAAATCCTGTATGCAAGCTGTTTTCATTTAAAATCATATCTCATGTGCCAGTGTTTTCTCTACTCGCCCGTAAACAGAAAGCACCCGAGCCACGTTTTCCCTGTCCTTCCTTTGGGGATCGCTTTAGGTCACTCTGAACAGTTTTGGCTAAAAGACTAATGAATTCCGAAACGACTCTGATGCACATGTTCACATAAAGTTACACAATTGCATTCCATACAGTGAAAGGGAACCGATTGATAACCGCACTACCCGTTGTGACCCACATGAGAACGGGTTTCCTTTTTTGATGACGAGGATTCTTCCTCATTGCATGCTCATTAGGGACAAAATCATAAGTTAAAATTTTACATCTGGGATTCGTGTCCATTTGTTATATGTGCTATACAAATAGAATCCTTCTTTATTTTTAAGTGCTTTGCTTTTCTCGCTCGTGGTGCAGTGCCTGCTCGCACGTTTAATCTCCGATGAGGTGTACATGTACGCTCCTTTCGTTCTCTCGATGAGATCCGGAGTCGGCTTTCATTGTTCCTACGATTCGTCGCTCGACCTTTCTACAGTTACAATCACAGATCCGTGTCAGCAGCGGAGTTCGATGATGGGCCAGGTGTAAACTGCCCAGTTGGCATCTTTCATGTACTCTAGATTCATTACACACAAAGTGAAATATATTTCGAGCCTTGTTCTTTGTTATAATCTTGTCGAGTACAGCTTACAGCTCACAGAAATAAAAAAAAATCCAGTATCTGAAAGTATGTTTTGGGTCATTATCCTGCTACAGACTCCGTTTCAGCGTCGGATTTGCTTCCAGAATGTGCTGATGTTTACTCGAGTCCATTCTGCCTGTGCGGTGTTCCCTGTGCCAATGGAGACGCAATCCCAAAGCAGAATAGATCCACAAGATCTTCTTTTTCATCAAATGCTTCTCCATTCCCAACCAAAAAGAGCTTTTGGTGATTTGTGGTCAGAGAGTTCCCTTTTACTTAATCAGTCCACAGCGCTTATTTCCATCATGCCCTATGGCTTATCTACATAAGATTTTGATAATTTATTTATTTATTTTACTTTTGTGATGAAGCTGCTGTTTCTGATGACTCTTCCATGCAGATCAGTGTTTGTATGAGCGATGCTGTACCAGTTTGATGCAGTTTTACTTCGAACAATAGAGATTGCCACAAAGCTTCTTTACTGAAATCTGGTTATGAAACTGCAATTAAAACCACCCCTCCTGTAGGTCCTGTATCCTGGGTCCTGTCGGTCCTGGGTCCTGCAGGTCCTGTTTCCTGTATCCTTGGTCCTGTAGGTCCTTGCTGTCATTTGGGGGATTTTGCTTCGCCTTTCTGCCCAGAATACGATCAGAGTGTTCTTGGTCTTCCAGATCTTGCCTTATAGCCTTCCTCTGAATTCTGTTTATTCGTTTTCAGACTCTCAGCCAGCAGTTTAGACGAACCTGTGGTCGCCGAGTGTGTTCGCACAATGTTTTTTGAATAGTCTTAGAATTTCTTTTATTCTGGAATTCGATTGGAATTGGCCATTTTTGTCCTAATGAGTCAATTCAAGCCTAATGATGATCACTAGAGGGGGGATTTTAGGGCCATCAAACATTAAAAGTGACTGTTCTTTAAGATTTACAGGAAAATGTTAGCAGTCACTGCTATAAGGTCTTTGTCCTGCACCAATGCATGTTTACCTGCTGAGTGAATTTATAGAAAAGCTCCATCTCGAAATTGTCTATTCAGTTCGTTTCTCCTGTTATCCGCAGGTGGTGATAAACTGTGCCATTCCCAAGGGACTGAAATATAACCAGGCAACGCTGACTTTCCATCAGTGGCGCGACGCACGGCAGGTGTACGGTCTTAACTTTGGCAGCAAGGAGGATGCTAACGTGTTTGCCAGTGCCATGATGCATGCTCTGGAGGTGCTCAACTCTCAGGATGCAGGTGAGTGAGCCGGACATCCCTGGGGCTTTTCTTATAGTGATATTAATCTGTTTTCGTGATATCCGCGATCCGTTTCCCACTGCCGGACTCCTGTTATATCACCCCAGGAAGCCGCAGATTCACACTCTTTATCGCTATCTTATTAATTACCTTTATGCGCTCAGTGATGCGAAGCGCAGTTAATTATACCTTCTTTGCCGACACACCGATTATCACGCTGTCAGAAACAAGACGTTTTGCGTGCTTTAGAAATCAAAACCAGGTGCCTGATTATGTCCTTTTTTCTTTTCTTTTGCACATCTGTAAGGAATGTAATCTTTTTTTGGTGTTTTTTATTTATTTTTTTTTAAATCCCTCTTTTAAATCCGTGCCTCCGAACATCATTTATTTCTTCATCCAGTACTTGTAGAATTGCCTTGAGCTGTCTAAATGAACAAAAACTGCATATCCCTGGAGATAAATGAGAGAAATTCTCTCTGTATTATAAGGGAGCGCACACACACACACACACACACAAGACACCTCAACACTAACCCTACGCTTTTTCCTTGGTTTGTCATGGCAGACCTGATGATGATGATGATGCTGTGTAGCTTGCTGTACTCAACACAATGTGTCGTACCGTTGAATGTCTGAAACAATCAACGCTCCTCTCGATACTTTCAGGACTTGTGACGATGCTTCTCTTCATCCTTGTGCGTAGTTTCATTCAGACCGATGATAGAACCACCGTGTGACGAGGACTTCACCCGAGACTTATTTTATTTTAGGATCTGGTCTCTGGATCACATATAGCTTTCTGCCTCAACCAGCATGACTGTCACGCCTTTTTCACGGTATAAATACTCGGCTGTGACGACCTGTTGACAGAACAGAATACAGGTCAGGTATCTGGGATTATCTGTCGGACTGTCGTGCTTGTGTGCGGTGATTTACAGGCCTGATGCGTCTGTCTGAACCAAGGTTCTACTTTGAGATCAGATTTTGATGGTATCTGGGGAAATTCTGGCCCGGGTTGGTGACTAGCGAGACCATGTGACTGTTTACTTCACGAGACAGTTTTGAAATGATGATGGGACGCGAATGACGTTGTGTGGCTTGTTTTCCTTGCCCCTCGCACGGTATCTCTGTGTTGTCTCGTTTCGCTGAGTGAATGGAAGGACACTTGAGCTACTCTTCGGAGCTGCTCACCTGCTGAGATAAAGCTTTTCGTCGTTATTTCCGGTCCTGTCAAGTGTTGGGGCGAGGACTGCGTCCTTGAGAAAAGAAGAACGCGGACCATCATGCCTGCTTCACGAGTGCACTGTTTCCAACAGCAGAAGATCAGTCATGCTAAGATCATCTTAAGGAGTAAGTCCACTGCCTTAGCGTCACCTGTACATCACAGTGTAGCTCATGGTTTCAGAATTTAGATTTATTCTGGAAAAGGACATTAGTCTATACATCACTGTACTGAAGCAGGTGGCTACGACGAGTCCGAGGAAGATGATTGGCTGACTGCCGTCTAGCTAACTCTTACTATTAGATGTCTGTGTCTGCTTGGAAAGGTACACTAACGAATAGTTTTACAATATTTACAAAATTTATCCTCTTCACTTTTAACCCAAATGTCTCTCAGTTGTCTTAAATGATGTACGTTAATCATATGTTCTGCTCTTCATGGACTTTCACAGAATCTTACATGGGCTATGTCTGTGCTTCCTGTGGCTGATTATTATTATTATTATTATTAATAATAATCATAATAATAATCATAATAATAATCATAATAACAATAATAATAATAATAATGGAATAAAAAATGGATATATTTGTCAGGAATAGCATAGGCTGGAATGTTTTCACTGTGCTGCTAACCAGTTAGCTTAGCCTACTGTCTCTAAGCAGAGCTTCTTTTATTAGGTGACTTGGCATCAACTCCCCCAACACCCCCTGTCCTCCCGATCCCCCACCCCCGTCCCCATGTCTCTGGAAGGATCAGATGGTGCCTTTATGTAATGTCTTGGTGGTCAAGCCCAAAAAAAAGAGCACAATGACACCTTATACCCACAACAGTTGACTAGGGACTAGTTCCTCTTGTACTGAGTGGTTAAGGGCTCATGTGGGAGGAGTAAACTGGGACCCCTGGAATGGAAACTGGAACCTTCGCAACTTTATTTATTTATTTATTTATTTAGTAATAAATCATGGTGCCTGCCAAACTCTCTCGCTCTCTCTTGCTAACAGGATCGCTCTCTCTTGTTCTAGAGGATCTTTGAGGTTTTTAACTTAAACTTTTACAGCGGTGCTGTAACCCTTTTTAGAAGGTTCCACATTTCTGTATAAATGTGACCTAAAACATCAGATTTTCACACTAAAAGTAGATCAAGAGAACCCAGTTAAACACGTGAGGCACAAATATTACACTTGATTGATTTATTGAAGAAAATGATCATACTGAGGATGATGTTTTAGGTCATATCCATGCAGATGTATATCGAACATTCTAAAGGGTTCAGAAACTTTTAAGCACCACTGTATCTCCGATGCGGGAGTCGGGTAGGGTTCGATCACAGACGCACCTACCGAAAACTATTGGTCTCTTTTCCTCAAATGGTCGATTTTGTTATTGGCTTCCCGCAGTGACGATGTACTGAATCACTGTAAAGTTTAAAAAAAAAATCTTACAGTTTAGATGTAATTGTTTTATTTATTTATTTATTTACTTACTTATCATTATATGACATTTATGTGGAAGCTTAAAACGGACACAGATCCTTTGCAGAGAGGCACCACAGCGTTCATTTTGCGACTAATTCCCCATTTTGATGCTATGAAGTACATACAGTACTGCCGAACATAAATGCTACAACTGGAGTCTGTAAAATCTTTCGATTTCCAAACAGTAACGCGTCACAACCCTGTAGTGTATATACTATTACAAATATTCTCTTTATTTAGTCAATCCGCTTGGTCACGACAGGGTTTATCCTCTCCTACTCCTGACCAGAATGCAGCGAGGCTGATCTGATTTGAAGGGCAACACTATCTCACCCCTCACTCAACTAATACTGAATAATTAATCAGTGCCGGAAAGTATGACTGACTGTTTGCTTCCTCGTCCGTGCACGTCATGCCGGGGGCGTCGCAGCTCGAAGCTCGCCCTCTTTCAGTCCGATCTCACTGTTTGGACACCATGCTTCTCTCCGTGAAGAACTCTGGTGCTTACAGTGCTAGCGCACTCGTACTCGTTAACGATCCTCCCAGAGACTGCAAGGATGGACTGAAACGGTACCTCTGCTGCCAGAAGAGCCACGCCTTTCCCCTCCGCTCATGTATGTGCTTGTGTGGCTGTGTGGGTCATCCTTTTCTAACCTGTGTTGTTTGGCAGTTAATCCTATGTCTTGGAATGTTATGCTTTATGGTTTTTAACGTGTTGGTATTCTAAAGATGGATGAAGGTTGTACTTTGATGCACATGGTAATGTGATGGCGGTAGATTACCGCGTTGCGGTAACAGGAGAAAACGTTCCCATCAGAGCTGATGCCGAGTGCTTCTGGATCCATTCCACGCTCTAATTGCTAGCGTTCGACCGCATTGAGCAGGTCAGAAAGCACGATGGTGTTAGTTTAAGGGCACACTACAACCTTATAAAACTGAGAGAGCGACTGGCCGACAACAACCATGTCTGCTGCCTTGTTAGCAGTCTGCCATTTGGGAATGGACTTGGTGACGTTGTGGGGGTATTGTTTTTCTCTTTAGTGGAATTTGCTGACATGATAAAATGATTGAGTTTAAGGTTAGGAACTGACTGAAGAGTTATCGTAAATGACTCTGAGCTGGAAAACATTCAGATCTGTACAAACTATATTCCTCTCATATAGTGCTTCATCTGAGCTTTTAACTGTATGCGGAAAATGGGGTCAGATTTGAGTTTAATTACAGCCGCGTCAAATCCAAAGTGGGACCAGAGATGCTTCATTGAAAAATGGTCCTTTAGATGGCATGAAGTGATTTTTTTTTTTCGTATCTATCAGCGCACCTGTTGTGGTGAGTTTTTAAGTGCACTCGAAGGTCACGCCTGTTAGACTGTTATAAATCACATATAAATCAAAGTGAAATTGATGATGCTTTTTAAATAAAAATAAAGTCATAAAATCATGCCCCCACCACCGTGCTTCACTGTTGGTATGAGGGTGGCTGTTGGTATAAGGGTGGCTGTGGCTCAGTCGGTAGAGTGGATTGTCCACTAATCGTGGGGTTGGTGGTTCGAATCCCGGCCCGGGTGATCCCATGCCGAAGTGTCCTTAGGCAAGACACCGAACCCTAAGTTGCCTGCTACCATTGGTGTGCGAGTGTGCTCTCATTTGTAAGTCGCTTTGGATAAAATGTCTGCTAAATGAATAAATGTAAAATGTAAATGTAGGGGTTTATGGTGATACGCTGTATTTGGATATAACCAATCATCATGCTGTGCATGATGACTAAACATCTCCATCTTGGTCTTATCAGTCCAAAGAATAGTGTTCGTGAACTTTTGTGGTTTGTCATGCTGTCATATTCTTTTTGAAGAGAAGGTGCTTTTTCCTAGCCACCTGTCCATGAAAGCCATACTTTCAATCTTTTTCCGGTTGTGATGTTATAAACAGGAGGTAGGTCACATGATGTAGTTGGACTGAATTTGCTGGGATCACCCACTCCACTCCTGGGACGATTTTTCAATATGACTGTCTTTATAAACAATCCTGCACACTGTAGATCGGTGAATTTCAAAATGTTTGGAGATGGCCTTATGACCCTTCACAGATTGATGAGCAGCAGCAGTTGCTTCTCTGAGATCATGTCTGATGTCCTTTCTTCTTGGCATGACGTAGAGACACACCTGAGTGCTCCAGATCTCCAAAGTGTCAAAAGTTCTGCTTTTATTGATTTTGTCGTACTTCTTCATTAACTAATCTTCAGTATTGCATAAGCTACACCCGGCTGCTAATCGCTCTGTTAACGATTGTGGACGTAGGAGGTTATTTGTTTATTTAAAGTAGTTGGTGAGGAACACACAATTGTTATTTAGCCAGTTAAAAAAAAAAAAAAGATTATATTCATTTTACCCTCACTGTATAAAAAAACTAGATTAAACATGTTGCCTATAGCAGTGGTTTTCAAAGTGGGGTCCGCCAGGGTGCGCCAGGGGGGCCTCAACAATTTGGTGTGAAAAATAAATTCTCACTCAGACAACCACACACACACAATTCCTAATGTAAAGATGTAAGATGTAATTATTAATAAAAAGGGGGATATATTCAGAAGTCTGTATTTTTAATGTGTTTTAAAGACATTTTGCAAAAGGGGGGCCTCGCTCAAATGTTAATGGCATTTGGGGGGCCTTTCCCTGGAAAAGTTTGGGAACCACTGGCCTATAGCATCCGCCAATTACGGGGGTTGTGTCAGCAGGAAATGGCATGGTCCACTGGATGGTAATCTAGTAATGAAGTGTGGAGGGAGTATCACCTGCTCAGTCGAGCATTGATTCTGACACATCTGCTCAATACCGCATTGATTTGTACTTGCGGTGTGAAAGCCGGTGTTTGGAGTAGTTAAAATGTTGCTAGTGTTTAGTGTCTGTTTGCCCTTTCACTTTTTCTTCTTTCAGATTGTGGCCCTTCTGTGTAAAGTTTAAGCACACATTGGCATAAAAGCCGGTCCACTTCATTCTGCTCAAAGCAGTAGTCAAATGTTGCTCTCAGAAATCTATTTCTAACTCCTTTTGGACATGTCCAGTATGCTTGGTGTAATTCATCAACCTACTGTTCTTGTCATGATCAATTGAGGGTTTTTCTTTTCTTATCTTTTCTCCCCTGTCTCCTCTCTACAGGCCCCACGCTGCCAAGACAGAGCCCTCAGGTGCAGAATGGCCCCTCGCCAGAAGAGCTGGAAATGCAGAGACGGTGAGTGTCAACTGCATATAATAGTGTTTTAGCAATAACCCTGATTAAAGCCCCAGCTGATGGCTACGTCAGAAGTTGAACTACATTGTGTATTAGTCCCCAAGTAGGAACTCCAGGCCAAGAGCGTTTGTTTACCTTGGACCTAGTCGGAGGTCAGAGCTTAATACAGATGTTTTAATGCAGCATGACCCACTGAGAAACCTCTGTCGCAGGTACGAGGAGATTTGCAGCGTAGACCTGTGCGTGAGAAGCAGCGATTTGAGATGATCCAAACCACCTGAACTGGTTCACTCATTTGTGTTGCAGCTGAAAGACAAGTGTATGTACTTTGGCTCACGTTCAAAAGTACCATCTGTAGCCAACAACTTGGCTTCTCGTGGGGGTCGGGTTCTTTCCCATTAAACTATGAACAAAAGAAAAATAGATACTTGCTTAGGTTTCATTATTGAATGGTATTTGTTATTGAAAGGGCTGGTGCGTGAATGTCAAAAACATGCAAGTGAAACAAATTAGTATCGACTGAGTTCACTTGAAAATATTCTCACCTAGTTTAGAGCCAGGTTCTTTTCAGGGTCTCGAGTCACTTATTTGCCGAAATTTGTTCCTAGTATCATCCGTATACTTGAACCTGTAACCGATTCATCTGATGACCATAATACTCAGCCGTCTTTAGGCCTCTTAGTAGCTTCAGTCAAGGAAGTGTGAAGCCTTCTACAGTTTCTAGCATTGGCCTGCTATACACTCTCTCTCTCTCTCTCTCTCTCCATATATATATATACTGTGTGTATATATATATATATATATATACACACACACACACTTCTCTCTCTCTCTATATATGTGTGTGTGTGTATATATATA
>JAFFST010052457.1:130159-146690 GCA_022414735.1 Noturus placidus
TCACTAGTGTCTGACACAATAAACTTAAGAACATTAGAATCGCGCATCACTCAGACGAACACACTTTTACTACTTGCTTTTGATATTCCTCATATTTTGTGTTTGAGATATTCAGCATCATTAATCGTGTGTGTTCATGGAGACATTGTCCTGGTCTAAAATTATATTCCTGTCACCTGTGTTTATGTATATGTATTATATATTTTTATAGAAAGTTCTAAGTTTGCAATGCTTATGTTACTTTTTTATTACAGAATTAATTAACATTAGTTTTTTTAGAAGGCGTTCACTGTTTAAATCTCATCACGTATCCGATGTCATGTGTGCTGTTCGGGGTACCGTCTGTTCGGAGTACTGTCTGAGTACTGAATCAGCTTTCATTGCACATTGCTGTCTTTTGGTTTTTGTTCATAAACTACACCTTCAGTTATGTCGCACCAGACCATCATTTGTTTTTCATTTTGAACAACCATTTAAGGTCAACATTGTCCCCCCTCCGGGTCAGTTAGCTGATTTGTAGGATGAGGTGGTTTTATAGCAGGAGAGAAACCTAATCATGGGGCAGGGGTACCTCAGGACCAAGGCTAGAACCACAACGCAGAATATTTTTAGAAGAGCTGTCTGTGTGGAAATGAAGTAGCTGTATAAATCGTCCTTTGGTGATCTGATGGCGCTTTCTTTTTTCTTTTTTTTTCTCCACAGATTCAGTTCAGGCTGTCCCCACCCTGCCTCCTCCACCCCCTCTCCCACCCAGCTCCACTGTGACTCCAACTTCTGCTGGAGCCCCTCCCCTTCCTGGTCCACCTCCACCTCCCCCTCTCCCCACCACACTTAATCCCACAGGTCCGCCTCCTCCGCCTGGACCACCTCCACCTCCATCTGGTCAGGTCCCGCCTCCTGCTCCTCCTCCGCCTCCGGCGCCACCTCTACCCTCTGGTCTTTTTACTCCCTCCCCCACTGGCGATGACAACAAGTCCTTGTCTGGCCTGGCAGCTGCCCTCGCAGGCGCCAAGTTACGGAAGGTGTCGAGGGTAATGTATATAAAAATCTTGAGTGTACAAACTCTGGGAGTAGATTTTAGATGCCCAATATTACCCTTCTGTACGCTAACCCTATGCGTCATGGCACTGCGAAAGCATCTCGGATACATCAGTAAACATTCTGCAAATCATCTAAAACCATCTGGAAACATCTAAAACTTTCTCCTCAACCAAGCACTCTTTCATTCACTGTGCTCTGAATGATCAGATGAGTCCGATGTAAGACTTCATTACACTCACACACACACTGCTGTTTTCTGATGCAGAATGAAGAGCCTTGTAGTGCGGCCGTCGGAGGTGTGGTGGCTCCCATTGCTGCCAAGCCTGAGGCTGCCCGAGGAAACGGTCCTCTGACTGGAGGAGGTGGAGGAGGAGGACTCATGGAGGAGATGAGTGCCCTACTGGCCAGGAGGTACCAACACTCTCCATTCCATAGTGGCGCTTTAAGCGTGGACAAAGTAAATGCGTCAGCGCTACAAGTGCAGTGGGTTACATTCATCTTTCTCCTTCACTGAATAATCGAGCGAGGGAAAACTCTTTGCTGCTCTTTCATGTGGCTGTATCAATGATGAGAATGATCTAGTCACCTGAACTTTCAGATGATATCAGATATTTAAAGGAAAAATCCACCCTAAAAAAAAAACTAGCATTATCGATATTTATTTTCAGTATACAGTACATCCATGTGTGTGTGGAGTTTGCATGTTCGCCCCGTGTGTTGGGGGTTTCCTCCGGGTCCTCCGGTTTCCTCCCCCAGTCCGAAGACATGCATGTTAGGCTGATTGGCGTGTCTAAAGTGTCCGTAGTGTATGAATGTGAGTGTGTATGTGATTGTGCTCTGTGATGGACTGGCACCCTGTCCAGGGTGTACCCCACCTTGTGCCCGATACTCCCTGGGATAGGCTCCAGGTTCCCCGTGACCCTGAAAAGGAGTAAGGGGTTGACGATGGATGGATGGATGGATCTATATATTTATTATCTAGCCGAATTTCCTACAGCTACGTTGCGTTCTGGAACTTTGAGCCCAGCTTCTGCGGTGTCCCATACTTCGACGTTAATATGACATTGAATATCACTGGAAAATGTTGAGAAAGCCGTTTTTTTTTGTTTATAGGAGCTAAGAGCAAAACCCGATCATGTATATTTGAATTTATATGCACCGTGTGGTGTCGGAGTGGTACGCAACCGCTACCGTACGCGGATATTTTCATATGAACATATTTCATGTGTTTAAAGAAGGGTGGGCTTTTCCTTCGAGTGGCCTTCAACTTGTATAAAATACAATATGACTGAAGATTGCTGGTTGTTTTTGTTTATTTGCTTCTAATACAGAAGAAGAATCACAGAGAAAGGATCATCACCAGAGCCTGAGCCGAAAGCGGTGAGTCCACAACGCTGCAGATTGCGAAACGGTTTCCTATTTCAAGGATTTTCCTGCAATCTGATATGAAACTGCCCACAAGGCAGTCGTCAGTGACATTGAATGTATTAATGCTATTGCCCTCTATATCCTTCAAACTAAGAGCTCCACCTGCTTTGTCCCACAGGAAGAAATCGAAGCAACCATTACTCCAAAACTGTCGGCCTGTAACACACCAGGTAAGAACAACAGTTTGAATTCGGTTCCCAGAAGAGGAGTGTGCGTGTGTGTGCGCGAGTGTGCGTGCGTAATTTTTTTCAAATTTTTCCCTTTCCCCATGCAGACATGCCCAGAAAGCCATGGGAAAGGACAAACACCATAAACGGTAGCAAATCCCCAGTCATTGGAAGGTATGAAGCAGCACGAAACATGACCTCTCTAGATGATTTTCACGTACATTTCTACACATCACTATAAACTGTGATATTAGAAACCATCACAGTTGTGTTCCTCCTCACATGAAACACTGCATCTGCTTTGCCCTGCGCTTCCACAAGTCCGCATGGCACTTGGGATGGGTTGGACGTGCTTCATTAGGAGATTTAAATCTGTACTAAAACTGTGTTGCTGTTTATAGCCGTGCCTGACCATCTACGCACATGTACGCATTACCATTAAACTAGAAATGTGATTTCTGTAGTGTTGGGTTGGTACGAGACTGTATGAGACCCTGTAGCGTTGGTTCGTTAATAGACCCTGTAGCGCTGGGTCGGTACGAGACCGTATGGGACCCTGTAGCTTTGGGTCGTTATCAGATCCTGTAGTGTTGGGACAGTAGTCATTACGAGACCCTGTAGCGTTGGGTCGGTATGAGACCGTATGAGAACCTGTAGCGTTGGGACGGTAGTCGGTATGAGACCCTGTAGTGTTGGGACGATAGTCGCTATGAGACCCTGTAGCGTTGGGACGGTTGTTGGTACGAGACCCTGTAGTGTTGGGTCATTGAGACCCTGTAGCGTTGGGTTAGTACGAGACTGTATGGGACCCTGTAGCGTTGGGACGGTAGTCGGTATGAGACCCTGTAGCGTTGGGACGGTAGTCGGTATGAGACCCTGTAGTGTTGGGACAGTAGTTGGTATGAGACCCTGTAGTGTTGGTTCATTATAAGACCCTGTAGCGTTGGGTTATCATCAGACCCTGTAGCGTTGGGACGGTTGTTGGTACGAGACCCTGTAGCGTTGGGTCTGTATGGGACACTGTAGTGTTTGGTCGTTATCAGATCCTCTAGCGTTGGGGCGGTAATCGGTACGAGACCCTGTAACGTTGGGTCATTATGAGACCCTTCAGCATTGGGTTGGTATGAGACCCTGTAGCGTTGGGTTGGTATGAGACCGTATGAGACCCTGTAGCGTCGGGTCGGTATGAGAACCCTGTAGCGTTGGGTCGGTATGAGACCCTGTAGCGTCGGGTCAGTATGAAGCCGTATGAGAACCCTGTAGCGTCGGGTCGGTATGAGACCCTGTAGCGTCGGGTCGGTATGAGACCCTGTAGCGTCGGGTCGGTATGAGAACCCTGTAGCGTCGGGTCGGTATGAGACCCTGTAGCGTCGGGTCAGTATGAAGCCGTATGAGAACCCTTCAGCATTGGGTTGGTATGAGACCGTATGAGACCCTGTACCGTCGGGTCGGTATGAGAACCCTGTAGCGTCGGGTCGGTATGAGACCCTGTAGCGTCGGGTCAGTATGAAGCCGTATGAGAACCCTGTAGCGTTGGGTCGGTATGAGACCCTGTATTGTTGGGTCAGTATGAAGCCGTATGAGAACCCTGTAGCGTCGGGTTGGTATGAGAACCCTGTAGCGTCGGGTCGGTATGAGACCCTGTAGCGTTGGGTCGGTATGAAGCCGTATGAGAACCCTGTAGCGTTGGATCGGTATGAGACCCTGTAGCGTTGGGTCAGTATGAAGCCGTATGAGAACCCTGTAGCGTTGGATCGGTATGAGGCCATATGAGACTAAATTTATTTAGTCGAGAATGTATAGCTTCATGATCAGCAGCACCTGTGGTATAAGTAACTAAATTCCTTTAGAATAATAACCGGGTCTTCCTGTTGACTGGTTAATGTTTTTATCTTTTCTTAATGCGATTGTTTTCTAACAGGATGCTGTAGTATGTGATTTGCAGATATTGATATACTGTTGTTTTTTGTTTGTTTGTTTCTTGGGGGGGTTTTGTATTGAAGTGTCTTTGTGTAATTGGAAATGTCAAGAGTTTAAAACTCTGGTGTTTGGATTCATCTCCACGAACTGAAGCTCTATACATGGTGTCTCACTTCCAGTATTCTGACCAGCTGTAGTGTCTTTACTCTCGCAGACGGGATGCACCATGGAGAAATCAGATGAGTACTGAAAAGTACTGCGATTCCTTAATCAGGTATAAGAGCCTGGTGATTTCGGGGGAGCTCTTTTATAATTATTATTTTATTTTATTTTTTTGTGCTGCAAAATGTTCCCTGCAGGTTGAGGGGTGGTTCTGTGCGTGTCTTACTTTACTTTCATGTGGACATACCTGCTCATTCCTCCAACAATGTAATCACCATACGCACACGCACACTATACCGGCGGGATGTGTTCTCCCCGCACGCTTGCAGCATAGGTTAGTGATATTCTCCTGAAACAAGGAGTATGTAATTACATTAATATTAAATGAAGCCTTTGTGTATATGTAGAATTTCAGTTGGACTTTTTTGGGGCGGAAGCATCCTGGAGGGAATTCCTGTACAGTAGAGCGTCACTGGGCAGATAAATGTGCTGCGGTGCTGTAGAGTGTTAAATGCTGCAAATGATTAAAAAAAGGCTGTCTACAGGGAGTCTATGCCAACTTTCGCAGCTGGCTTCCAAGATAAGGCCACATGCTCTCAACACTCGCGCGTATGGGCGTTTCCTTTTTCTTTCATGAATTTTTAATGTCCGTCTCACAGGAGCAAGCCATTTTCAACCTCCAAACAAATTTATCCGATTTTATCTTGCGTGAGAACACCTGATTCAGTTTAAATTTAAAAAGGCATCATAGAAGTAAGTGAAAGGGAATTCAGCCCTGCACTGGTCCCTGGATTCATTTATCTTCCTGTTAGATGATCAGATATCATACCATGTTGTCTTTACTCTTTGGTGATTACCATGTTGGCATTGTGTGTGTCAGGGTGTGATAGGGCTGCTATTGGGGGGTGTGTGTGTGTGTGTGCATGCCTTCACTGTTCTAGGAGCTTGTACTGCAGCTTGGGGTGCTTTTTTGCACTTTTAAACTAATTCATGTTGATTTTTATCCTGAGCTGGTATGTATGGAGGTTGTAACCGATGAAGCAGCCACTATGTGAACTGTAACGGTAACGTGATGGGACGATCAAGTCCCACTCGCCTTTCCGTTCATAGACGTGTTTAAAATATGAAGCTCTTCGTCAGATTTCAAACGCGAATTATTTAAAGCCACAGCTTCGGGAGATTCTTTGATGCAAGCGTTTCGAACCAATTTAACGTACGTTCAGATTGCCGTTTAGTGCCGAAACACCCGATACGATTTGTAGCTCGGAACCGTAAACACTGAAACGCACTGCCTCGGCGTCCTCTGATTTTCAGAACGCCACACTGCAGAACAAAAGGACACGATTAATCAGGAAAAAACCCAGAAAACAGAAAAGTAAGAAATACTCAAAGTACTACGCCCTAATATTTTTACCTATATAATATATACAGTAAAATTTAAAATATACAAACATGTCATACGACAGTATGTATGACGGATACGTGTTTTATTGTGTTTTGTATTAAATGCATGTTACCTGCATGCCATGCCTGAAATCCCAACCCCAGTAGGTTATTGGGATTCCAACCTAATTTCTCCGAATGTTCCAGATGATAACGTTGTGGAAATATGTTCAGACACTTGCCACTGTTAACACGCTGCTGTTACTCCGCTACTAATTTATTTCTATTTCTGTGGCTGTCATTCACCGACATCCTGTTTATTTGTTTCTCAGGCCAAGGTCTACGCCCACTCCTGGATCCCTAAGTGCCAATGGAGTGCCAACAGAAACTCTGGACTATGATAGATTGAAACAGGTCATTTATCTAGAACAAAATGTTAGGATTATCGTGTGGTTTTGTTTTAAAGTTACAGGACTTGTATATAAGGTTTTAAGTAGAATTACTGTGTTCAGCTGGAAATATCAAAAAGAATCCGGCAATAAAAATGTTTTAATATTTCAGGACATTCTGGAGGAGATGAGGAAGGAACTGTCAAAACTGAAAGAAGAACTTATTGATGGTAATATTTTCTGTGAGTGTGTACACCGATCAGCCATAACATTAAAACCACTGTTAATCAGTGTTATGAATGTCATCCATCTCGTTACAATGGTACCTGTCAGTAAGTGGGATATATTTATTAGGCAGCAAGTGAACAGTCAGTCCTTGACGTTGACGTGTTGGAAGCAGGAAAAATGAGCAAGTGTAAGTATCCGAGTGATTTTGACAAGGCCCAGATTGTGATGTCTAGACGACTGGGTCAGAGCTTCTCCAAAACAGCAGGGTTTGTGGGGTTTCCCGGTATGCAGGGGTTAGTACCTACCAAAAGTGCTCCAAGGAAGGAGAACCAGTGAACTGGAGACTCGGTCATGGGCTCACAAGGCTCATTGATCTGTGTGAGGAGAGAAGGCTAACCAGTCTGGTCCGATCCCACAGATGATCTACTGTAGCACAAACTGCTGAGAAAGTTCATGCTGGTTCTGAGAGAAAGGATTCAGAACACAGTATCACAGCTTGTTGCGTCTGGATCTGCGTAGCTGCAGCCGGACAGAGTGGCCATGCTGACCCCCTGTACACCACCAAAATCTCCTACAATGGGCACGTGAACATCAGAACTGCACCATGGTGCAATGGAAGAAGGTGGCCTGGTCTGATGAATCAGGTTTTCTTTTATATCATGCAGACGTGTGTGTCTGTGTGTGTCTGTGCCTCTGTGTCTGTGCCTCTGTGTCTGTGCCTCTGTGTCTGTGCCTCTGTGTCTGTGCCTCTCTCTCTCTGTGTCTGCGTCTCTCTCTCTCTGTGTCTGCGTCTCTCTCTCTCTGTGTCTGCGTCTCTCTCTCTCTGTCTCTGTGTGTCTCTCTCTCTCTGTCTCTGTGTGTCTCTCTCTCTCTGTCTCTGTGTGTCTCTCTCTCTGTCTCTGTGTGTCTCTCTCTCTCTGTCTCTGTGTGTCTCTCTCTCTCTGTCTGTGTCTGTCTGTGTCTGTCTGTGTCTGTCTGTGTCTGTCTGTGTCTGTCTGTGTCTCTGTCTGTGTCTCTGTCTGTGTCTCTGTCTGTGTCTCTGTCTGTCTCTGTGTTTGTCTTTCTTACCTGGGGAAGATACGGCACCAGGATGCACTATGGGAAGAAATCGAGCCAGCGAAGGCAATGTGATGCTCTGGGTAATGTTCTGCTGGGAAACCTTGCGTCCTGGTATTCAAGAGGATGTTACTTCACACGTACCACCCACCTAAACACTGCTGCAGACAGAGTACACCCCTTCATGGTAACGGTGTTCTCTAATACCACTGACCTCTTTCAGCAGGATAATGCTCCCTGACACACTGCAAACATTGTTCAGGAACGGTTTGAGGAACATGACAGCATTCAAGGTGTTGACACGACCTCCGAATTCACCAGATCTCAATCTGATTGAGCTTCTGTGGGATGTTCTGGACAAACAAGTCTGGTCCATGCAGACCCGACCTCACAACTTACAGTACTTAAAGGATCTGCTGCTAAGGACTTGGTGCCAGATACCACAGCACACCTTCAGAGGTCTTCTGCAGTTCATGTCTCAATGAGTCAGAGCTGTTTTGGAGACACAAGGAGAGGAGAACCTACACAATATTAGTTTTTAATATTTTGGCTGATCGGTGTATAAATGTGTATGTATGCATATTCATATGGTCAACAGTTTTACACTTGAGCTATGAGGCAGCTTTCTGCTACAATTCCTAAATTGGGGTAGAATGATGCCAAATTGTGATGGGGAAAAAGGTTGATTTCAGGCACACGAGATGGCCACCTTATATTGGCATGTTGCTTGTGTGTAGTAGATTCTATTGAAGAGCAATAAATGATCAGTTATAATGTGTACTTCTGAAAGATGAATGTCAGTTCAGCCTGAAATTTACAGATTCAGAAATATTCATTTAGCTTGTTTTATTATAATAATTATAATAATTTTCTTCTTGTTTTTCTGTGTTCCAGCGATCAGGGAGGAGTTGGGCAAGTCCAGCTCTGCATAGGAGACCATGACTCCCCAATTATTTCCCAACCATGGTCCATCACTCAAGGCCAGCTTCAGCTCTGACACTTTCTAAAAATGCAGTGGTAATGGACATTTTACAAAAGCATTTTAAACTTGTGGGGATAACAATAACCGTGCTAATTCCGAAGAAGCATTTGATGGCGATGCCATTTTAGGGCTACAAGTACCAAGAAGAGATGCCATAGGTGTGATTTCAGGCTGTGGAATTTCCCTCAATGTTCCAACTAGCGAATGGGACGCAGCCTTTATGAAGAAGTGACTGTCAATATGCAAAAGATTACTCTATTATAGAAAGATGAGCAATCGTTTTCGAGGAGGAAAAACACAACCTGTTACTGAACTGTATACTGTATTAATCATTGAAGAATGACTGTACTTTCCAGCAGGTGACATTCATTATTCGGCACTTTTGCTCAGCAAAGGGCAGTCCTGTTTGGTCAGATTAGCGGGAAGTAGCAGTTAGCTTATCTTAGCTTGGCTTGCTTCACACGGTTGAGGAAAAGCTTTAGAGTCAGGCCAGACTAGCAGCTGAAGGACCGGGTTGTAGTTTCTTATTGCAGGACTTTGTAAAGCTCGTCTTCCTGATATCATTTTAATCCGAGTATGTACTTTAACGACAAAATAGGTATTCTTCAACTCATTTAATTATATCTGTTCTAATATATTCCATGGCCATATGAAGTAGCTTAGTCATGCACTCTGAGGATAATCAGCATCAGTTTTGGTAATTACCCAGGTACATTCAGAGATGAATGCTCAAAAGTCTATCTCATGAACCACTGTACGATATTAATTACCGTTGTTTTGTATGTTGGGAAAATGGCTTGGAATGATCGGGTGAGATGATGCCTCTCTACTGTAATTCATTGTAGCTTTTTACCAAATTGTCTCAGTCAAAATGATGGGTGAATGCCAATATCAACAAGACCGCATCTGTAGATAGTGCTAATAACAACTAGCCTCTTTTTTTTTTTCTTTTTTCTTTTAAAAACAGAAATTTCTTGCTCCACTGCGGGCTCTTCTCTTATTTCTTTCGATTTTACTGCATGTCTTGTTCTGAATGCTATGGGAAATCTTGCTGCCACGAAACAGAAATCGTTTATTGTTTTCAATTTATAAGCAATAAGTGTAGCACTGACGCTCTGTTTTTCCTCCCATGTGCATTTCCGTCATGTTTTTTTTTCTGGAATCATCTAGTACCCCGTCGCTGAATGAGTGAGAGAGAGTTTTTAAACTGCACACAAGTATTTTTTGTCTAATAAACTGTAAACATGGACAACCTGTTTAGAGCTATAATTAATTCACGCAGGTACATCCTCAAGAGTCCCTTGGACTGTGTTTTTATTTTTATTTTTTGACTTCCGGATTCTGGTTCTGTCGGGCTTTATTACCTAGAATGATTTTTGTTTTGAATTTCAAGACTATTGCAAGTCTAAACGCTCGATGTATGATCAGAGTTCGAAAATTCATTCACAGCATAAAATTAGCATGACTGGAGACTGACTGATTTTTTTTTTTTTTTTTTGAGCTTGTAAATGTACTATAATTTTTCCCCCTCAGAGTAGCATTTTGTCATGGTTATTGCGATTTGATTACAGTCCCTTAAAAACCCCTGATCAAAACTTTTTCTTAAATGAATCCCCCCAACCCCCTCCCCCTCATTCCTGATCATCCAACATAATCTATCAAGGAATCAGAAAGTATGTATAGAGACAGCGTTGATTGCACTTTAATAACCTGTAAGATAAAATAATGCTACTGCTGATGATGTCATCGCCCCTGTGTGTGGCAGTCCCGTAGTCAACAGTAACAATCTCCAGAACGCCACACTGTCCTGAACTGCCTTTTGTTTTATGGAAGGCTATGGACGAGAAACATTGCAATCGAGATTGATTTCATACGTGGATAAATCTGTTTGTGATCTTCATGGTTTGTGCCTTGTTCTGAAGTCGCATTTAATATGTCGGATATTTTTTAAAAATGACTAGTAATAATTATACGGCTAATCATAACCTCATTCATGTTTTACATCCTGCTATAGTAAAGAATAAAAAGGAGATTTTTAAGTTTGTTTGTTTCAAACAAAATGTGCATTTATTCTTCATGCCATTTTTGTTACAATATGGTTTATGTTAAAAGTGGTTTATTATTAATAATTTTGAGGTCTGAACATGTAAGGTTTGCTGCGTTTAAATAATGATGAATCGTCGACTGTGTTTTCTTAAAAAGCTGACACATCCATCTTCAGACATGGCTGAGACCAAGTTGACTTTTCAGGTGTGTGTGTGTGTGTGTTGGATAAGCTCTAATTGAATGTCCACAAAATGCATTTTATTGGTTTCTTTTCTTCTTTTTTCCTTTTCTATTTTATCATTCACCTTGTACCATACTGTTCTCACATTAATTAGACATTTCTTACATGCTAACATTGATTTGTTTGTTTAAGCAAATTAAATAAAAAAAATTGCAATACATCTGTTTTGTGTGAATTTTCCTATTCAAGGAAGCATTGGACACACTTTTATAAAAAAATAAATAAACAGTTTTAGCAAACATGGAAAGTCCTGCTTCTTAAAGGGTAATGAGAGAGCCTTGCAAACTGAAAGAAATACCTACATCATATAAATAAATACATCAGCCATGACATTAAAACCACCCACAGGTGAAGTGAATAATAGATTATTTCGTTACAGTGGCACCCGTCAAAGGGTGGGATACCACAGAACACCTTCAGAGGTCTTGTGGAGTCCATGCCTCGACTGCAGAGAGCTGTTTGGGCGGCAAAAGGGAGACCTACACAACATTAGGCAGGTGGTTTTAACCCTGACCAATAGCTGATTAATGGATATTAAGGTTCATAGTTGACTAATAAATAGTTTTCTAACCTTACTGAACTAATATTCAATGGCTCATAAGATTAGTGCTGTGAATGGAAAAGAAGGGGCATGAAGGGTCCCTGCAAATCAATCCCAAAGTTCTCACTGATCACCTGATGTCCATGCCCCCATCTGTAGGGCACAGATGGTTAGATGAGTGTGGTGTTCAGTCACCAGGTCTCAGCACACTAACTGGGGAAGAGTTTTATTTGGAGTGACTGTCATCAGTTGATGAAACCAACTGAGAGAATATCATTTGGACGAATTGTGTGCGAATCCGTCGTGCGCTGTAAATGCCAAGCTGCCTGGTTTGATAGCATCCTGGGAACATTTCTTATAACTGCAGGCTAAAACATTTCTACGGACAACGTTGAAGCTCTTCATATAAATCTGCTGTTGCATTACATCACCCTGACTTCACAGCTCATTTGCTGCTGTTCTTGTGGTGATGGTTCAATGGCAGTAAACAGGAAACAGGAGGGATTTAACTGCAGAGCATTTGCAGAGCTCACAGCTAGACTGAGACCAACATCCTCCTGAACTTATTTCCATCAGCACCAATGAGGCAGAACGTGCAACGTGATCTAATGCTATTTTGAATGGAACTGCATAGGGGCAGGGGGTATTATAAGGACATTGGTATGGATATGGTCTGGGCTAAATTAAATATGTTGTGGTGAAGTTCACTTCAGGTTAAAGGATTAGCAAAGGGGAAACTATTCTGAGAGGAAGTTAGCAGTTGCATATGGCCTAATGCAGATTGTGTTAACGTGAACTGACACTAAATATGACGTCTATTCTAATCAAATTACCAGGAAATAGCATGGTATTATGATTAGATTTAAATATATTCTAAGTATAGTACATATGAAAGACAAAATCGTTTATCAAAGCCTAATCTTGTCCTTTTACATCCACATTTCACCCCAGTCAGGCTAAGCAAACTATTTAAAAATAAAAAGAAAAAGTTTATATTTATATATATATATATATATATATATATATATATATATATAAAAACTACGGGAGAGAGACAGAACACGTCTTGTATGCGGTCTTCTTCGTCCTGTAACACCTCATAGTCATGTTTCAAAAACTCGGTATGAGTGTGACCTCCATTTTGTAAACAGAAGAACGGGGAAAAGTCCAACGCTGATTGGACGTCACGGCTTGCCAACGTTTTAAAAATATCACGCATCATCCAATCAAATAAACAGGTCCGTTTTTAAACAGAATTCTGTCAGCCAATCATTGAGCTTCCCGCCTTCGTCAGCGGTGGTAGGCTGAGTCGTCAGAGAGGGAGGAACGCGCCGAGCACGTATTTCTCTTTTAAATATTCATTTATTCATTTTTTGTGAAGTTAAAGGGAAAAATATCCCGTTTCACGTGATCCTGTGTGAAGTTTCTGCAGAAACAGGTAGGAATTGTTTATTTACATTAATGTAAGGAGAATGTTTACTGTGTGAAGTCTAACAGTCTTTGTGAGTGAGTTGATGAAGCGGAGCTCGCGCAGTCCCGTTATGTTTCCCAGAGGCGCGCGGAGGAAATCACTTTTACACAGATATCTAATTATTATTCCGATTTAGAGAACGCGCTCGCGGTAATATTTCTTCTGCAATATTTCTCTTACATGTTTAACCGGGTTACTAATACAGGAGGGAAACCGCGCTCGCGTACGGGCTGGTCATTTTGGAAAGTTTGTTAACCGGCTTGTGACAGTTAACCTGCTCCGGTGCTAAGCTAACTCTCTCTCTCTCTCTCTGTCTCTCTGTCTCTCTCTCTCTCTCTCTCTCTCTCTGTGTCTCTCTCTGTCTCTGTCTCTCTTACTCTCTCTCACTCTCTCTCTCTCTGTCTGTCTCTCTCACTCTCTCTCTCTCTCTCTCTCTCACACTCACTCTTTCTCACTGTCTCACTCTGTCTCTCACTCTCGGTCTCTCTCACTTTCTATCTCTCTCTGTCTCTCTCTCTCAGCACCATGTAATCACAGAGTGATGTGAGCTGATGGTGAACATGGTTCGCTCTCTGTTTGAACAGATGATGTTTTCTCCCCTTCTAACAGATTTGAAGCAGAAGTTTATCTGCAGGGTTTTGCCCTTTGTGTGTGTGTGTGTGTGTGTGTGTGTGTGTGCAATCCTCAGTATGAATGTCTTTACAGTTCCAATCTGTTTTGCATTTATTATAAAATGTGATGTTGAACCTTTTCTTTGTGAGAGATTATATATATATATATATATATATATATATATATATCTCTATATCTATCTATCTCTCACGAGCTCCGTGTAACACATGAAATCCTGCCTTGCTCCTCTTCATCTTCTCTGGGAGAAGAGAGGAGATGGGAAGGAGGAGAGGAGATGAGAAGAATTGAGGAGAGGAGATTGGAGGACAGGAGCAGATGAGGAGAGAGGACAGGAGGTGGAGAGTAGATGAGAAGAAGTGAGAAGATTGGAGGACAGGAGGAGATGAGGAGAAGAGAGGACAGGGGATTGGAGGACAGGAGGTGGAGAGGAGATGAGAAGAAGGGAGGAGATGGGAGGACAGGAGGAGGAGATGAGAAGAAGTGAGGAGAGGAGATGGGAGGACAGGAAGAGGAGATGGGCGGACAGGAGGAGGAGAGGAGATGAGAAGTGAGGAAATGGGAGGACAGGAGGAGGAGATGAGAAGAGAGGATGGGAGGACAGGAGGAGGAGATGGGAAGGAGGAGAGGAGATGAGAAGAAGTGAGGAGAGGAGATTGGAGGACAGGAGGAGGAGATGCGATGAGGAGATGGGAGGATGAGATGGGAGGAAATGAGGAGATGAGAAGAAGTGAGGAGAGGAGATTGGAGGACATGAGGAGAAGAGAGGACAGGGGATTGGAGGACAGGAGGTGGAGAGGAGATGAGAAGAAGGGAGGAGATGGGAGGACATGAGGAGATATGAGGAGAAGTGAGGAGATGGGAGGACAGGAAGAGGAGATGAGGAGAGGAGATGGAAGGACAGGAGGATGAGATGGGCGGACAGGAGGAGGAGAGGAGATGAGAAGTGAGGAGATGGGAGGACAGGAGGAGGAGATGAGAAGAGAGGATGGGAGGAAAGGAGGAGATGGGAGGACAGGAGGAGGAGATGGGCGGACAGGAGGAGGAGAGGAGATGAGAAGTGAGGAGATGGGAGGACAGGAGGAGGAGATGAGAAGAGAGGATGGGAGGAAAGGAGGAGATGGGAGGACAGGAGGAGGAGATGGGCGGACAGGAGGAGGAGAGGAGATGAGAAGTGAGGAGATGGGAGGACAGGAGGAGGAGATGAGAAGAGAGGATGGGAGGAAAGGAGGAGATGGGAGGACAGGAGGAGGAGATGGGCGGACAGGAGGAGGAGAGGAGATGAGAAGTGAGGAGATGGGAGGACAGGAGGAGGAGATGAGAAGAGAGGATGGGAGGAAAGGAGGAGATGGGAGGACAGGAGGAGGAGATATGAGGAGATGGGAGGAAAGGAGGAGGAGATGAGAAGAAGTGAGGAGAGGAGATGGGAGGACAGGAGGATGAGATGGGAGGACAGGAGGAGGAGAGAAGATGAGAAGTGAGGAGAGAAGATGGGAGGACATGAGGAGGAGATATGAGGAGATGGGAGGACAGGAGGAGATATGAGGAGATGGGAGGACAGGAGGAGATATGAGGAGAGGGGAGGACAGGAGGAGGAGATATGAGGAGATGGGAGGACAGGAGGAGGAGAGGTGAGGAGATGGGAGGACAGGAGGAGGAGATGGGAGGACAGGAGAAGGAGATGGGGGGGAAAGTGAGGAGATGGGAGGACAGGAGGATGAGATGGGAGGACAGGAGGAGGAGAGAAGATGAGGAGAAGTGAGGAGAGAAGATGGGAGGACATGAGGAGGAGATGAGAAGAGAGGACAGGAGGTGGAGAGGAGATGGGAGGACAGGAGGAGGAGATATGAGGAGATGGGAGGACAGGAGGAGGAGATATGAGGAGATGGGAGGACAGGAGGAGGAGATGGGAGGACAGGAGGAGGAGAGGTGAGGAGATGGGAGGACACGAGGAGGAGAGGTGAGGAGATGGGAGGACAGGAGAAGGAGATGGGGGGGAAAATGAGGAGATGGGAGGACAGGAGGAGGAGATATGAGGAGAATTGAGGACAGGATGAGGAGATGGGAGGACAGGAGGAGGAGAGGAGATGGGAGGAGAGGAGGAGGAGAGGAGATGTGAGGAAATGGGAGGACAGGAGGAGGAGAGGAGATGGGAGGAAAAGTGAGGAAGTGGGAGGAGATGAGAAGTGCGAAGATGGGAGGACACGAGGAGGAGATGGGAGGAAAAGTGAGGACAGGAGGAGGAGATGGGAGAACAGGAGGAGGAGATGAGAAGAAGTGAGGAGAGGAGATGGGAGGACAGGAGGAGGAGATGCGATGAGGAGATGGGAGGATGAGATGGGAGGAGAGGAGATGAGAAGAAGTGAGGAGAGGAGATGGGAGGACAGGAGGATGAGATGGGAGGACAGGAGATGGGAGGAGAGGAGGATGAGATGGGAGGACAGGAGATGGGAGGAGAGGAGGATGAGATGGGAGGACAGGAGGAGGAGATGTGAGGAGAGGAGATGGGAGGACAGGAGGAGGAGATGTTGGTGTTTTCAGGGGGTGTGAGATGTCATGAAGGTGGTGAAATTTGGAATGAGAGAAATGTGTGTAATGCAGGGGTGCACAATATGTCGATCGCGATCGACCGGTCGACCACAAAGGAAGTGCGGGTAGATCGCCATTCAAAAAAAAGAAAAAAGTTTGCGTTGACGTACAGGACAGCCAGTCTGAGATCTCGTCTTTTCTCTCACCACCCGCGTGATTAAACGCGCCAGCTCTAAAGACTAGCGAGAGAAATCAGAGTTAACTTTTTTCAGTCTTTTAAAGACAAACCCCAGCTCCCAGTGTGCACATTAATATCA